>VDFB02075321.1:64800426-64863197 GCA_007258455.2 Sequoia sempervirens | reverse complement strand
TGTGCAAATCATATTAATAAAACTTGGTGTATATGGCTCAATCTGATTCATTTAAATAGGCTCAAATTTTATGGTTACCTTCATTCCATACCTAGTCCTAAATAACATATGACCAAATAGAAGATAAATACCCTCCTATTATAGCTATGAGCTCCATGGATAAACATATGGAAAAATATGGGGTAAGGTCTATGACTGAAATATCTTGTAAAAAAGTACAACTAGGGCATGCATGCAAACTAAGCTTCAAATAATTAATGACCCCTACTATCTTAACATATGTACCATATAGTTGAGCAATACCTTTAGACAGTGGTTCATATTTAATACCAAGTAGATCAATTATCTTCTTAGGCATGACTAAGCTAATATCCCCTAAGTCAATCATATAATGGTCCCATTAGGCAACACCAAAAAATATTATCATTGAAATTTACACCATTTTCTAAATCTTTTCCAAAAATTCTTGTGATATAATGGGAATGATCTCAAGGAGTGGGATATTTCTAATGAGATCAAACCTCAAGATAAATTTGGATCCTTTGCTGACCTAGATGTAAATGTTGATCAAACTCAACACTAATTAAACCCTATAACTAATTATATTCTATTGATTCACTAAGAAAAGGGAAATGGGAAAAATAAAATTGAAAGGGTGGTGATGCACCAAAGTTAAGATGAGTTCTCTCACTTTACTAACATCACAAGACAATAATTCAACACTAAAAATGGATTGTATAGCTCCTACCAATTATTGTTAATATGTAAAATATGTAGAGAATACAACTACAAGAGGGGTGGATTATTTGTAATTAGTTTGAAATATAATACAAGAGACCATAACCATAGTATACTCAAACTCAAAGAATACATAGTACAATAGTTGCAAGAGGGGGAAATTTTTTAATCTATATTGATTGCAAGACATATACGTTATACAATTTAGACTTCAGAGAATACGAAAAAAATATTATAGAGAAATCTATTTTTTTTGTATATTCTTAGAGAAAAATATGAGAACTCCTTTACAAAGAGATCCTTTCTTCATTTGTACTAAGAAAGAAAGAAATACTCTGACAACAATAAATTTTTTGATCCATTGGAAATTTTGTAGGAAGTATCTATGCCTTAGTCATCACTTTTTATTCAGAGCCTCATAAACAAGTGTCCTCAAAATTTGATCTAGATGATTAGGGAGCATGAAAGAATATTATTCTATACTTTGACCATACCTAAGAATTAATTATTTGTGGGGGTGAGTGTAGATGTTAGAACAGGTCACCCAGGAAATCTACTATAGTAACTACTTGTACTAGGAAAGGGACAACATAATTGAATGAGGCACAACCAATTACATATAATTATTTTTAATAGATATGGTGGTTGGTGGGTATTACAAAATAGTAGGTAGAAGAATTCACAAGTTTTAGAGCGACCTTTCTTGATTTTTGATGGATGGATTGCTTTTGAGAACCTTGTTGGGTTCCAATAAGGTTGTGACAACCTTGTCTACAACTAATAGAAGTTTCAAAACCTCTTGAATTTTTCTGAAACTTAAATTTCTCTTTATTTATCCATCTTATTTTTATTTTTTATGCCTTATCTTTTATTTTTTTCATCTTCATCTCCCTTTGTTTCTCTTTTCTACATTGGAACTTAGTTTCAATTATGGAATAGGTTATGAGAACCGTATTGGTATGAGACAAGGTTGTGAGAACCTTGTCGACAGTCAACACAAGTTTTAAAACCTTTATGAAATTACACACAACTTAACACTTCTTACTTTATTTTTCCCTGGTTCATCTTCATCACTCAGTTCCTACTTAGGATTTCTTCCTCTTTTTTTCGCATCGACCCTTGGATTCATAGATAGAATTGGTTTTGAGAACCTTATTGGGCTTTGACAAGGTTGTGAGAACCTTATTGGGAGCCAACACGAATCCTAAAACCTCTAGGATTTTTTGAAATTTAACTCTTTCACTCTTCTCTTTTCACATTAACACCAACCTTTGCATTTTTTGAACACTCTCAATCATTGTGGAACTTAGAGGAAAAAATATAACCTGTTAGAGTCTGATGAGGTTGTCAAAACCTTGTCGAAACCTGAAAAAGATTTCAAAACCTTTGAAAACTTTTGAAACACCTTTAACTTAGTCAATTGTCATGTCATTTACTTGCTCTTTGATTCTTATCAACAAAAGGTGTTAGTGATAGAACCTATTTCGAGAACCTTGTTGGTTGTGGAAACCTTGTTGGATTTCAATAGAGGTTTTGAAACCTTTTGAATTTGAAAACTTAAACTTTTGATACTTATCCATTTTATTTTTTTCTTTTATTCATGATTATGGGCCTTTGGGATAGTTTTGACAACCTCATCGGCTTCCAATGAAGGTTTTGAAACCTATGAAATTGGCTTAAATAACTTATATTTACCTATTTTATTCCTTCTTTCTTTGGCTATTGGTAAAACTTGTCAATACTCAAACCAATTTTGGGAACCTAGGGAGTTTCTTGAACCATATGAAATGACTGAAATAGAACACTTGCTTCCTTAAAGGATTTAGAAAACATATGCTTCCTTTATACAAATCTAGGATACCAATATCAAGCTCCAATGGGGTTGTGACAACCTCATTGAGAGTTGAAAGGGTTATGAGAACCTCATTGGGAGTTGACACAAGTTTCAAAACCTATCCAAAACTTTGACAATCTTAGCCAATTTTTTGAGTTTTACAACTTGGTAATTTGACTAAAACATGAAATGGGGAAGCAAAATAACAACTAGATGCATATTTATGAGCATGAAGTTATCCCATTTGATATTTCTCAAATGGGTTCTAATTAGTGGGAAATAAAGGGGGGGTGAAATGAAAACATGAAGCCATGATGGAAGAAACATGTGAAGCAGATATATCAAAATATGAAAATAGACTTGTTTTAGCAATTGTATCTATTAAGTGGAAAAGAGATCCAAGATCCAACAAGTGAATTAGCTTAGATCTACCTTTCCTTTTATACTTAACAAATTAGAACACAAACCAACTAGGGTTTGATGATTGGCTAACTACCTCAATGGAGAGCCAATATGTTATGGTTTGGTTCCTTTATTACAAAGAGGGTTGATTGATGTGATTTGATTAAATTAATTGACATAAACCCTAGATTTGAAAATTCAATTGATCACATATACGAAGATGAAAAAATATAAAAATAGATATAGATCTGATATGTGCAAAAAGAGAGGAACATGTGATAGAAATTTAAGCTTGAAATGCAAGGAAAAAGGCATTGGGGTTCCCTAGTTTGGGTGTTTTAGCTTGTTTAGATGTCAAATCCCTAGATCAAAGTCTTCTCTCTACTCTTCTACAACATGTTGATGAAAGTTGCATATCTAACCTACACACATGGAGAGAGGGAAAATGTTAGTGAGCCCTTCTTTCTTTTGGGCAGTGAGCTTATTGTATTAGGTATTGCAATTACTTAATATTGTGAGCTAATCCTCACCATGGTTTTTCCCTTCTTGGGTTTTCCATGTAAATTTGGTGTTCTATTTTGCATGGTGTTGATGTGTTTTAGTTTATATTATTTTCTTTCATGCTAAATCATTCCAATAGATTAAAGGTTATTAAAGTTGATGTGGATTTGAATATTAATGAGGTTTTTGATGTTTTAATGAACAACTAATTCACCCCCCCTCTCAGTTGTCTTGTGCATTCAACATATTCTTCTTCATTTTGTGCCACACAACAATATTTTTCTATTTCGATTGACTCCCAATCCAACCATTTAATATATTCCCATATTCCTTCCTCTTTTGGTGGCAGAGAGGAGGTTTGCAATACATCTAACCTTAGATCATCTTCCAATTTAAATATTTTTTCCTTCATCTGGGTTAACGTGGTATGTATCTGGGGGTTTTCATTATAGAAGGAAAAAATATGGAGGAAATTTGTAGTTACTTCGTCCCATGTTTTAGTTTTGTTGTGTCTCTCTTGACCAATGTACCAAGTTTTAGCTATGGGATTTAGTGTCTAGTAGAATAGCTAGATATATAGTATCTCATCATACTCATAATTTTCTTCCCAATAATGTATACACATGTCTAAATGATGTTGTGAAAAGATATCTACTTCATAGGTGGGTATATCTTTGTATTCTTCTACCTCCGATAGAAATGTTGCTTTGATCAGGGTTTTAAAAGCTTCCCACTTTTTGATAGTTTATTTATGTGTATTGTATCGACATGTGGTAGTGTAGGTATGAGTATGCGGTAAAATCTCCAGCCTATGTGCTTTGTTGGAGAAAATTCTCTCTATTTGGGATATATAAGGTAGAAAGTCTCCCACTCTAGAGTATTTAGGTAACTTAATGTGAGAAATTCCCTTTGTAATATGACAAACTTGATGAGAAACTTCATTATTATCCTCCTTATCACTTTTTTTAGTACTGCACATGTCCTACAGTACATTGTCTCCTTTTTCTAGTGTTTTTCTTATCATAAATACTCTCTAGGAACCAAAAATTCTATGATAATACACCTCATTTTTCATCCTGCATCCATACCTCTAGTATGGTCTCACTATCGGTGCTTCCATCAGTGTCATTTACCTCAATTTATCTTTTTGAATTAGGCTCTTCCAAGGTTTTATTTGTAGATAGTGCAATTATGGTGTTTATAGTCCTATCATTATCCTCATAATCCTCTAGATTGACTTCCTCTACATAGGAATCTTCTTGCTTTCTACCCAGAGGGATGTGATTAATTCTTTTATCATCTACATATGAGATCTCTTCCTTCCTGGCATCTATTACTCCCTAAGAGTCTACAAACCATCTCAATCCCAACAATGCATCAAAGGAATCAAAGGTTTCCTTCATTGTAACAATTTCAAATTCAACCACTTGTTTTATCCATTTCACACTAACTTCTACATTCCTCCAGGTACCTAGGGTCTTCATTCTAGTACCATCTACTAAACTAATATTATATGGAGTGGGCTCTAGTATCGGTTTTCCTAGATACTCCCAGATTCTCTAGGGAAGTAAGTTTACATCTTATCCTAAATCAACCATCACCTTAGGAATCTTCTTATGATGAATGTGGAGATCATCATTATGGGTTTGGTCTTCTGATTTTTTCCCATCGTTCTAACTTGCAGAATCATGTTCTTTTTATTCTAATACTTACTAAATTGTTTTAATTTGATGAGAAGGCCATGTTGTCCCACAAATTATGCTAGTTGTTTGAGTTCCTTTACTTCTTGTTATGAAAAGTAACTATTTTGCTCGTTCTCCATTTCTTGCTCTTGCTCAATGATTCTCTTGGCTTGTTCTAATATTTGATCATATTTCTCTTTACTAGGGTGAAATACTTCTTCCCCTTTAGAGCTTTCTTCCTTTGTAGTTACTGCATTTAGCTTTCTAGTATCAGTACCTTGTCTATTCATTACTATTGCCTTACCCTTTTTCTTAGGCCTAGATTCTGTGCGGTATTCTTATTTGTTAATACCCACCTTTGTGGTCTATTCCTCATCTTTTTCATCCTTGTGACACCTTCTTGTTTCTTCTGTAGGGTTATTAGTACTTTACTGAGGACCCTTGCCCCCTAGTTGCATTTGAGTCCTATTGTTTATCATTTTGACGTTGTGGTCGTGTATTCTTATAATTTTGTCGTGCCTTTTCACAATTAAAAGCATCATGGTCCTCCAAACCACAAATCCAAACTATTTTATCCTTTCACCCCAATATTCAGTGGAAAAATGTCTTGTTTTTTCACAATTGAAGCAGGTGGCATCTTCTCTCCTTCATCTTCCTTAGCCACGACCTCTTCCTCCTCAAAATGAGCCATTTTTGTTGTATGGTTCCAGAATTTGAATGGAATTGAAATTCCACTGGTTTTGTTGTCATGTTGATACTTTGTACCCATAATCCTATGCATACAATGGTCTTTCTACCAATCCTTGGTTATATTCCATCATTCTATTAATAGTTTGGTCTTCTTTTACTCAGAATCATTGGGATGGGCTCTCCAAGGTTGTGTGATCATCCCATTGCCCACAAGTGTTGCAGTATAGAGATTTTGGTTTATTAATTGTGAGGATATCTACTCTTAATGCATTCACCTTATTTTCGTCAATTTATTTGGGGTATTCATTCCACATATATCCCTCTCTTCGGCAATATGAGCACCATATGCTAGGCCTCTATGGTCCTATCTCACGTTTCATGAGTTCTTGGATTAGTCGCAATTGTTCCATTTCTAGTTGTAATTGTTCCATCCTCTTATTTATTTTTTCTTTCTCCATTTTCTTCCATGATTGATCTTTTATCTGATAGGCTAGTGTGACTAATTTTGAATATGAAGCAAAGTATCTACCATCTAGATATATTATGAGTTTTGAGGTTCTTGTAGAGAGGAACCACTCTCTCTTATGCTTATCATTCAATGGCTCTTCTTTGAACCTCCTATCAAATTCTAAGATAGATTCATCTTACCATTGTGATAGTTCCCTTAGTTTGCTTACTCCTTCTGTAGGGAGTTCTAAATTGTCAAAAATTTCTAAACATGCTTGCTTCACCTTGTCATAGGCCTTATTGTTATGTGGGTATGAATTGCAGTACCAATTCAATGGTTCATCTCTTAGGGAACTGATGAATTTGAATTTCACATTGTTCATTCTAGATTTGCCAAATTGTTTCCAATCAAAAAATATGTTTTGTGACATTGTTGGCATCCTTTTCAAAGATAGGCATCTTCCTCATTGTGCCCATTTCATTTTCCTCTGAGGATTTCTCTTCCTGGCTTGCGATATTGCTTATTTGACTACTAAAGATGGAACTAGTTTTGATGTCACTTTATATCTTTTTGTAATCACTCTATTCTTCTATAATTCTCCACTCAATAGTTTGGTTATTACTTTCCATAATATCCCAATTCATTGTGTAAGTTGTCCATAATTCTAGTTTTGTACCTCCTACTTCTCCTTAGTTTGTATCTATATGTATTATATTCGCTATAAGGGATGACTCTTGGTCTGGGGGTGATGTATGTTCCTCATAACTCTTCATTTTTTAATGTGTCTCTTCATTAGTGATTAGTATTGGTTCATGCTTAGTAACAAATTTTCAAGATTAGGATTAGTTTTCATCGATTCTTCATTTTGCTCCTCTACAACATTCTTGGATTTTGTTTCCTTTCTTCTCTCTTTCATATTATTGGTTGCACCCACATCAAAACACTCAACAATACCCTTCTTGTTGCACTCCCCTCTCTTTAAAATTTCTTCCATCATTTTTCTTGCTCACTCTTTCTTTCTCTTTTCTATTTATTTTTCTCTTTTGTGATAACTTTCCTCTCTTTCCTAGTTTTATTTTTCCCTTCTCTCTTCATCATCCTTGTCCATTTTATTTTTACTTATTTCCTTGGTTTCTCTTCTTGTTTTCCTTTTCTCATGGAATTCTATTATGGAATTTTCATTAGTCTATATATACTTGGATTCTTTTAAAATCTGAACCGATGCACCTTTTCAAGGACCCTTTCAGGTCTTCCCCCCTTTCCATTCATCATCCCCTAATTTCCAACCCCCTCTCATAGAGGTGGGCCTTAGGGTCTGACGTAATATAATTTTCTTCCAACTTTTATTCCCTTCTTATGCTTCTAATTTATTTACTGTTCTCTCTAGGGTCTTGACAACGAAACCAATGTTAGCAAGAGAAATGGGAAAGTACAGTCTAGATAACTATACCTCAATACTTCTTATTAGTCTATTTATACCCTAGAGAATATAGTAAGAGAAACAAGCATCTGTAGTAAGATTCTAGAAGTAATACTTAACATATATCATATCAAACATCAAATGAAACATTTATACATTGATTGCACACACATATAATCCTTATAACTCCTTTATATTATATCAAAACCATGTACATAAGGTAGGTATTAGTCTATGCTCATGTATTATATATCTTTATCCATCTATCTAGCATCATATATCTTATACATATGATTTATATTGCATATATACATACATTCCCTTGAAGCGACATGAATCCTAGAGATATCTAATATCTTTTCCTAGTATTGTGGACCTTTTATGGTAGCTTGCAGTAGTCTAACCCCATATTTGACCTGCTAACAAGTTTAAACATATTTCACATTAATCATTATGTCAAATCGATAATTTATTTCAAATTCATGAAAATATTGAGGCTAACAATAATATTTGAAATTTAGGGCCCAATTAAGCAGTATAGGGGCATTGGGGCACCCTAGTCTAGCCCTATTTTGATTTTTAGATATGCGCTAAATAAATATTTAATTTAATTTCCCATATTTAATTCAATTTCCTAAAATTATCTATTAAATGAATAATAAATAAGTATAGTTAGGCAAATGCACTTAGGATGGAGTCAAACATAGTGTGAAATTGTCAAGGGTGATAATTTATGATACTAAATCTAGCCCCCACTTTAGTGAGGTTATGAAATTATGCTCATACTCACATTGAAGGAATGGAGAAGATAGATTTCTTTATCAAAATGCTAAGGAGATGGGATAACACCTAGCTAAGAGATGTGTTAGAGCCCCCAAACAAATTCAAGATAAATATAAAGTAGATATATCACATGTAGGGCAAGGAAATTTTTGAAAATTCATAAGGAACAAATTAAGAAAAAAATAGAGTACATATAAAAGCATACACAAAACATACATAAAGAAAACATGATGCATCCAATTAATACACAAAGCAAAAAAGAATAATTCACAGAGTAAACATGTAAAATACACAAAGAAAACTCATGGAATACATAGAGAAAACATGTGGAATACACAAATAAAACATGTGGAATACACGAGGTATACATAAAACACACATGAAGCAAACACAACATGCACATGGAGAAAACATGAAGCATAGAACATATAACAACAATGTTAGTACACACTATATAAAACTAAAGATCCAAGTCAACAAGGTAAGGAGACATCGGTATGTAAGGTTGTTTCAATTACCAAGTGTCATCTATCAAATGCACAAACACATAGAGGATTCTAAAAATAGTCAATACAAGAAAAATTCATGCACATTAAAAATTCCCCATGGATCATAAGCTAGCAAGTTGTGTTATGCTAGGTGGCTCATGAGATTCATGGATATACTGGCTAGAAATATTTGTTATGCTAGGTGTCCATGTAAAATACACAAATTCACTTAGCAAGTTGTGTTATGCTAGGTGACTATGTATTGCTAATGCCTCAAGGAGCACATAAATGTTTAATGTCATGAGGGATGAATTGATAGCCACACCTCAGGGGGAATTATGAACAATACCACCACAAAGGGGGTACATCAATAAGTCAAAATTCAAGAGATGCAAATATGTGTATATATGAATGGATAGGGGATATTCCCCCCTTAAAATGTTAGCATACTTGTTATGTTGATATTTTAAGGAAAAGAAGGGGGAAGAGGGGATATTCAAGAAGGATTTACACCTCCAAAACTAGTTATCCTTGCCCCCCCAGTGTATAGGAAAGGAAAACCATGTTAGCTACTATTGTGTTGCTACCATTGATGAAGTATGGTTGCACACAAGATTGTACTACCATGAATAGAAATGAGCCTACACATGGAGCTACAAATTCCACATAGTGAAGAGGAATACAATAGAGGGGATTTTATCATTTAGAATGAATAGGTGCACATCAACACATAGGAAAGTGATAGCACTACAATCAAGAAGTTGTATTTTATTGCTCAAGGCTTGAAATTCATTGATGGAATGACCAAGAACTCAATGATATGCATAAAAAGCATGATTTGTATGATTATGTTTGTGATATTTCTTATGTGTTGGATGAGGAAGATTAATCAAGTGGGCTTTGAGAAGCTTCAAAAAATGTGTTCTTTCTCAAATAGAGGATAAGGAGTAGGAAGCAATTATTTTTCTTGTGAAGAAAAGTTTTCTTTCTCAAGAGAGGAAGTAATAAATACATTAGATGATGGAGAATGAGATGTATATGGAGGAAGTTGGAAACCTAAACCCATTTTATCAAGGTGCGGTGTAAGTTTCTCAAGATCCTTAACTCCTTGTTCCTCATTTTCACTATATTCAAGTTTAGAAAGAATTTTGAATCCAACCCCATAATTTTTTTCTATCTTAGATGGAGAAGGAAAATTCCTTTTTAAATAATAAGTATGCTTATTTGTTGAAAGAGGATTAGAATTATTGACATGAGAAGAATCAATTATTTTTATAGAATGCATATCATTTTTTAGTGTTGAGATGTCAGGAGGAGGAGGATCATTGTTAGATTTTTTCCAAAACATGAGGGATGAAAGCTAAAGAGCTCCCATTTCCATCATGGGATGGTGATGTGTTTGAATTTATCAATGTAGAAGAAGTTGGGATAGTATATTTGAGTAATTTTGAAGATTGTGTAAATGAAACAAATGATTCTTTGTGTTTAGATTGCAACATTTTGTACTCTCCCACAAAGGAGGGTGTAAAATCTAATGTACCTTAATCGTCATCAACATATGTACTTTAATATGAAGCATTATTTGGATCATTATTTTTGTTAAAAGGAAGAGTTATAATATTGAGATTATATGTTTGAGAAGAAAAGGGACAATATTGTGTAGATTCC
The DNA here is from genome assembly GCA_007258455.2 of Sequoia sempervirens. NCBI lineage: Eukaryota > Viridiplantae > Streptophyta > Pinopsida > Cupressales > Cupressaceae > Sequoia > Sequoia sempervirens. Next base: position 64,852,543 of record VDFB02075321.1, on the reverse strand, counting down.
ACCAAAAACAACTTGGGCTCTTCAGGCTTTGATGGTGAGATTTTATACTCCCCAATGAAAGGTGTAAAAGCTAAGGAATCCCAATCATTGCCAAAGAGTTAAGTCATAGATGATTTAATATCATTGGTATCATTATCATTGGAGGGTAGTTGCTCAAATTTTGAATATGGAATCAAATTACTAAGAGAGTTGGAATTAGGGGGTTTATGTTTGGATTTGGTTTTTAAACAACTTTTGTATTTTGGATCTGCTTTAACTATATAGACATTGTTATTACATACAAACTTCATCATACGATGAAGTGTAGATGGGACTCCTCTCATGGAAGGAATCCATGATAACCAAGAATATTATATGATAGAGAATCTAGTATGACATGGATAATGGTAGGAAAAATTGTAGGTCCTACCTTAATGGGTAATGTGATTGCACCTAGTGGTTGCCTACCAACATTATCAAAGCCACAAATAGAGAGAGCATCGGGTGTAATGACAGATGTATTTACACCAATCTTGTGAAAAAATTCAATGCTACAAACATTAAGACCTGATCCATTATTGATTAGAGTACACCTAAATTTTTTTTATTAATGATGACAAAAATCATGACATCATTTCAGTTTTCAATTTCAAGAGGAGGTAATTCATGTTGAGGGAATGTAATGTACTAGTTTTTTTCCTACATAAAATAAAATAAGGTTGTTGCATCATTTGGTATAATAGAAGGTGGAACCAATGTATTCTATAAGGCCTCTTGGATCATCCTGTGGTATATAGATGAGTTTTAAATTAAGTCCCAAAGAGAGATCTTAGCTTGAGTATTACGAAATTGCACAACAAGATCATACTCTTTGCCCACATGTTGAGGAAGATGAGGTGTAGGAGGGAGATAGGGTTGAGGAAATGGAATTGAAATGATGGTAGTTTGTGTTTTCTTTGGTTGTTTGTTATTCTAAGCATTTTATGTGTGAACAACTGCATGATATTGTGGTTGTTGTGATACATTTTGGTGTGTATAATTGTTTTGAGTAAATTTTTTGCAAAGTTTAGGATGTGCCCAAGAGTTTTAGGTTGGTTTGCAGCTCCTCCAATAATGAGAAAAAGTTTAGTTTATGGTTGAGGAACATGATAATGAGGATAGATGTTAAGGACACATTTTGGGAGAGGGTAAAGTGGTGAAATGAAACATCTTGTGAAGGTAATTTGGTAAAGACACAAAGTTTAAGCAATAAATTTTGTTTGGCTATTGTGCCAAGGGAGAGACAAGCAAGTTGGACATGATTCTAATTAATTTTATTGTGGGGAATAATAATTTTTAGGTTAATGCAATGAATTAGGTGAATGAGGTTCAAATTGGTAATGTACATCAAAATCTAGGAGTTTCAGAATAGACTATCAAGAACAAGAATCAGATTTGAGTAGAGACTTCAGAGAAGAACTTTGTATAGAAGACTAAGGTCAAATTGATGGGATAAGGGAATTGAGAACCCTAGTCAAGAACTATATATGTTTAAGGTTCTATATCTTGCATAAATAAAGCAATTTTTGTAGGCTTTTTTATGTGAAAACTCGTCTAAAGTTTGGAAGAGTTCAAGAAACCAATGTGCCCTAATTTGATGATAATAAGTACATGAAAGCATGAATTGTGGATTTTAAACATACCAGGAGATGATAGATCAAATCAGCTTCACACATGAGTGTTGTAAGGAGGTAGAAGGTAAGAGAAAGCGTTGATAAGATGGATATGATAATTAAATGGTAGAAGAGTGTGCTTTAGGTTTATGTTTATGTAAAGAACAAAGTGTTTAAATGCTTTATTTTTCCAAAGTAAATATATAAAATTTTCCAATGAAAATGAAATAATTGATCTAATTCCCTTGACAAGAAAATATTAGATATGAAACTATGCAATTGAATCAAAATATTTTACAAATATGATCTAAATGTTGAAAATGAAGGTAATATTGTAGCTTAAAACTTGTAAAACTATGAGACTGTAGATTTGATTAAGTGTTCTTTGTCACAATTCTTTGTGTATGATTATCTGTTTAGATCAATTTTACCAATTGTAGAAAGAGATAGAAGATTGCAGAAGAATGAGACAAGAAGATAGAAGTGACACAACATATACGTGGAGAAACCCTATCAGGAAAAAACTCCACCAGAATCAATAGTGCTTGTATTATTTAATCTTAGAACAAGATTACAATAATGTTGTATCAATCCTTGATTGATATGCTTCCTTTCCTTCAACAATCCTTCTTCACAACCTGCAATAAACTCTCATAGAACTCTCATACACTTTCTATAGCACAAGCTATCTATGCATTCCATGTGACCAAGCATGAATCCACAAATCCCATGCCATGCTTCAAACCCTCACTCACACATGCACAAGATCAACCTGTTATCCTGCAACAAACTATGATACACTTGTTGTAATTAATAGACAATTAAAAAGCATTTAAACTCATAAGAGTTGTACAAAACAAGAGAATAAAGCTCCTCTAAAAAATCTACACCTAAATTGGGAAAGTAGAGTTCCACCATGTAATGTGAAGTCAATACCAAATTCTTCCTCAATTTAGGCGCCCCAAACTGAACACTTAACTGAACATTGGTCAAGAAAATATCTTGCAAGCTTATCCTCAAAGTTGGCACCCAAGAATGGGCCCACTTAACTAATCCTTGTAAATATCTTCTCATGCAAAAGGTGTTAACTCAAAGATGCCAACTTGGGTGCGCAAGGTGGGTCCAAGTCAATCTTAGTTAACTGAAATATATCTCTCCATCAATTCATGCAAACATTATGCATGATTGATCATCCCCACTTAACTGTAAGTATCCACCTATTATCTATCATGCAACTAAATTCATTAGTCATGCAACTCAAGTAAACTGAAGTCAACTAGCATTCAACTCAAACTAACTACATGCAATTGAAGATAATTGAACCATAATTGAACTGAACTAAACTGAACTGAACTGATACTGAACTAAAATAAACTAAACTAAACTAAACTCATGTAAATATCAATCCCTAATTTTTAGGATCTAAACATGCATTACTCAAGTGTTATCAATCCTCCAAACAGTTAACTTAAGCAAGGTGGGTTCCACCTTCCATGTGGGCACCCCATGTTCTCCTATTTTTTAGGATCTTTTCTTGGACGTCCCCACATGTTCCTATCATTTAGGAATAATTAGAAATGTCAATTTACATGTTCATTTCATTAAAATTTAATCTCTTTATAATCCTAGTGTTTGGGAACACTTTCCAAGGACTTAGGAGATACATGAAATATGTTTAGGATAGCAATTAAATGGTATCCTATTCCCAACACTAAATTGAATTCACCAAGGTGTCTGTTGTGTTTTTAAAGAATAAAGAGTGCAAATGCTTGATTTTCACAATCAAAATAAATTCATATGAATAAAAAGATATTCAAATAACCTAATGCTAGATTAGATTAAAAATTTATATTATAAAAATTTAAAAAATTACAAGTGTAAGATATGTTGGATACACCAAAACATTAAGTGGAAAAGAGATTCAAGATCCAACAAGTGAATTAGCTTAGATCTGCTTTTTCCTTTTGGACATAAAATTAGAACAAAAAGCAACTAGGGTTTGATGATTCGCTAAATAAATCAATGGATATCCAATCTTCTAAGGTTTGGTTCCTTTGTTACAAAGATGGCATATTTGATGTGTGATTTAATTTAACTTAATTGGCATAAACCCTAGATCTGAAAAATGCAATTGATCGCATAGACGAAGATAGAAAATTGTAAAAACGGATATAGATATGATATGTGTAAACAAAGAGGAACCTATGATATAAATTTGAGCCTAAAATGTAGGGATAGGGGTGCTTGGGTGCCCTATTCTAGGTGTTTTAGCTTGTTTATATGTGAGATCCCTAAATCACACACATGGAGAGAGGGGAAATGTTGTGCTATATAAGAGTTTACCTCAGTCAAACCTTAGTTTTAGCATTTCCATCTCCATAAACAACAAATGATTATGGTATAAATCGTGTTCCTTAAGTTGAGTAAAGGCAAAGTAAACAATAAGTGACTATAATAAATGGATGATAATTGATAATATTACCTTAGGAATGAAACCCCTGTCGAATTGATACCACACCATAAGTTGCTACAAAGACTTGATTGATAATGCATGAATTTCCTTGAAGACCACTTAGATCTGCATTCCTTTTTGGATTGAAGTCAATTTCTCATCTCATACAAGGAGAAATTGAAGGTTGCTTGAAGATCATGTAAGTTTAAGTGCTCATAAAAATTGTAAACATGAAACATGAAACATCTTACTATGCATAAACATGAATTTTTTGATGTGTTATAGACATGAATTTGGATAAAATAGTATTGTAGATATTCTTCTTATTCTACTCTTGCAATTTCTTTAATTGTCTTTTTAATTTTGCTTGAGAGATAAAAAATTTATTAGGAAGACTTAGATGTTCAAATGGAGGGAAATACTTATATTTATATGAGTTTCAACATATTTCATATTAAGTGTTGTGTCAAGCCGACAATTAATTTTGAATTCATGAACATATTGAGGCTGAAAACAATATTTGAAATTTAGGGCCTATTATACCCTGCATACCCACCCCCATTTTTTCTTCTTTTTCTAAAATGGGTTCCCCCTTTTGTTGTTCTTGTTTTCCTTCTTGTCTTTTGTCTTTGGTGTTAATTTTTCCTTTGGTCTCGAGAGTTTTCATTTTTACAGGCTCTCTTTGTGTTGTTTCAGTTGGGTTTTAGAATCCTAAATGGATTTCAGAATTTTCTCAAAAATTCAAAATCCATCTTGGAACCCAAGACCTGCTCACTTTGCATTTTGTTGGGTTTCAAAGTTATAGATATATATATATATATATATTTTGAAAGGTCCATATTTGTTTCGAAACTCTAGGCCTGCTTCGCCCTTTTCGTGTCGAGTTTCAGGATCCTAAACTGATTTTGGACTTTTCTCAAAAAGGTCCAAATTCATTCTCAATTCTCAGTCCCATGTTTTCCAATCATCGAATCTTCGAACCCAAATCAAACTTTGGTCCTTTTCTTAAAAGGTCCAAATCTAGTTGTTCTTGACCCCGCATTGTTTTCTTTCTTTGTCTTTCTCTCCTTGGAACCATTCCAAGTTTGGAACCCCAATCAAACATGGGATCTTTTCTCTTAGATATAAATGTCTATGTTAGTCTCAAAACCCTACTAATGGTAGATTTCACCATATTAATGGCAGATTTCACCATATGTGCGCAAAATATTTTTGAGGATTAATGGCAGATTTCACCATATGTGCGCAAAATATTTTTGAGGATTTTGAATGCTTGATTGGATTCATAATTGTAATCTAATTTTTGAGTTGAGCATGAGTGCATCAAAGCTAGAGGTGAAAAGGGTTTCATTGTTCTCCTCCAAAATTTGATCAGTTATTTCCCTCGCATTGGTCCCAGGTTAGTTTGTGGTTTTCTTTGCTTTCTTTCTTGTTTTTTTTGTTAGTTTTGTCCCTTTGTTATTTTGGCTTGTATTTTTCTTTGGTTTTCCCTTTTGTTTTCTAGTTTTAGCTTGTGCCCTAGGTCCTAGGGTTTTTTTCTTTTGGTCTAGTGGTCTCGTTTGGGGCCTGATTTTCTCCTTCCAAGTTGGCCTTGGTTCGTTAGTTTGATATACTTGCAAGATAAACTAGAATTAAACCCCTCTTCATTATTTGAATTTTAGATCCTAATGTGCTCTAGATCATTAAAACTCGTCAATGCTTGATATCTTTTTTGAATATCGATTCTTGATGAAGCTCCCCTTGTGAAATTTGCAGATCCTAAAAATATGTTCTTTATGTTGGCAAAACAAGGATAAACAACTGAGAGGGGGGTGAATTAGTTGTCTCGGAATTTTTCAAAACTTACTTAACTTTATATCAGATTTGATGAATGAACAATAAACCATGAACAATCAACACATCAGAAGCATAGAGAACACCAATATTTTTATGTGGAAACCCTATTAGGGGAAAAACCATGGTGGATGGACTAGATACTCTCAACAATAAACCCTTTAGTCCACAACAGTTGATCATTGACGTACGGATCAAGACACCTTCATGACCTTCACTGTTCCACTGGCAACCTACAACATTTTCTTTAACAATTTTCTCAATATCCTCGACATATACAACCTTCAATACAATAGTGCTAATAGTGTTGACATCAATGACAACCACATATCAACAACACAACCACAACATCCAACAATCTCCCCCTTTGGCATTGATGGCAACACATGATGTGAAAAATACCATCAACACAACTACACTTACTCCCCCTTAGATTCTAACTCTTCTCCTCAATTGCTCTTCCCCCCCAAAAAAAAAATCACATTGCTCTTCTCCCCCTTTGACATCAATGGAAAAGATAAGCATTACCTTCCCACATACAAGCTTTGAACCACATATCTGCACATCTAACTACTCCCCCTGAGAAGAATCCATAGAAACATCAATCTGGGTCAAGAAATATCTATGAAGCACACAAATTGATGCAAGTAAATGCATATTTTAGCTCATATCAGGAGGGGTAATCACCCCTAGCATCCCTCTAAGATACTCAAAAGTATCCTTCAGAAGAAGCTTGGTGAAAATTTTTGCAACCTGTTCTTTGGTAGGCACATAATCCAATCTGACTTCTCTCTCATTCACTTTTTCCCTCAAGAAGTGAAACTTGATTGATATATGCTTGGTCTTAGAGTGTAGCACCAGATTCTTTGATATGTTGATTGCACTTGAGTTGTCACAGTATATGGAAATAGGTTCATCATATACTACTCTGATATCTTTCAGCATCTGTTTCATCCACATCACTTGAGAACAGTTATTTACAACAAAAATATACTCTACCTTAGTAGTAGATAGAGAAATGAAATTCTGATTTTTACTCAACCAAGACACCAGCTTCTTCCCTAGGAAGAAGGCACCACCACTAGTACTCTTCCTGTCATCTGCATCTCCTGCCCAATCTGCATCAGTATATGCATTCAAAGTAAGATCATCATCCTTAGGATACCAAAGCCCAAAGTCAACTGTTCCTTTTAGATATCTAAAGGTTCTCTTTACAACAATCACATGTGATTCTTTTGGATCAGCTTGAAATCTAGCAACCATACATACAACATTCATAATGTTTGGTCTAGTTTTAGTTAAATAGAGCAATCCACCAATCATTTACCTATATCTTGTTTGATTTTCCTTAGGAAAATCATTATTCTATGTTAACTTGCATCCAGTTACCATGGGAGTACCAATAGGCTTTGAGTATTCCATGCCAAACTTCTTTAGTAGCTCTTTCACATATTTAGACAGAGATATGAAAATTTCCTTGTCTAATTGAGTAACTTGCAATCCCAGAAAGAACTTCATCTCTCCAATCATACTCATTTCAAATTCACTCTTCATTTCATCAGCAAACTTCATGCATAGATTATCATCTCCTCCAAAAATAATGTCATCAACAAAGACCTCAATAATCAACTCTTTGTCATGATCCAATTTGAAATACAAGTTGTTGTCAGTAGTACATTTATTGAATCCAAGCCTTAATAAGTATTTATCCAGCCTATCATACCAGGCTCTAGGGGTTTGCTTGAGTCCATATAGAGCTTTCTTTAATCGACAAACCATGTCTTCGTTGTCAGTTAGTTGAAATCCATCTTACTGTTCAACATATACCTCTTCTTCTAGCTCACCATTTAGAAAAGATGACTTCACATCCATTTGATAGACTTTATAGTTCTTATATACAGCATAAGCAAGAAATAGTCTTACAGCTTCAATTCTGGCAACAGGGGCAAATGTTTCTTCAAAATCAATACCTTCCATTTGTGAATACCCTTTACATACCAGTCTTGCTTTATTCTAGACTACTTCACCTTGTTCATTCAACTTATTTTGAAAGACCCATTTAGTACCAATCACATTTTTATCTTTAGGTTTGGGAACAAGTATCCATGTATCATTCTTTTCAATCTACATCAGTTCTTCCTTCATAGCTTCCATCCAGTGTTCATCATTGCAAGCTTCATTGACATCTTTAGGCTCAATCTTGGAAATTAGGCAATACTCTTCTACAATCTTTCTTCTACTTTGCACATCTTTATTCTTATCTCCTATAATTTGATTTTCAGAATGATTTAGCTTTACATACCTTGGAACCTTAGGGCTCTCTCAAACTTTTGGTTCTTCTATTATTTCTTCTACAGTTGCACTTGTCTCTACTTCCTAACTACCTTGATTTACTGAAACAAATGGAATTTGTTTTACCAGAACATATGGAAGAATTTGATGTTGATTTTGTGTCTGAGCATTTTTCCCTTTGTTTGTACTATCTTCCTGGTCATCTGAATTATATCCATAGTAGCTGGATGATTTAGCAGAATCCTCATCAACTCTAACATTTGCACTTTCAACCATTTTTCTTAATCTTCTGTTATAGCACCGGTAAGCCTTGCTTTTAGTAGAGTAACCTAGAAAGATTCCTTCATCACTTCTTACATCAAACTTTCCTATGTCCTCATCTCTCTTGATGTAGCATTTGCTTCCAAAGATCTTGAAATACTTAACAATAGGCTTATAACCAAACCATAGTTCAAAAGGAGTATTACAAGAATTACCATTTACATTTACTTGGCTTAAAGTGTATACAACAGTGCTTACAACTTCACTCCAATAGATGTGAGGTACATTTCCTTAAATAATCATTGTTCTAGTAGCATCCAGAATTGTTTTGTTCTTTCTCTCTGCAACTCCATTTTGTTGAGGGGTTCAGGGAGTAGATAATTGTCTTTTGATTCCATGCTCTTCACAGAAAGAATTGAACTCCCTGGAGGTGAATTCACCATCTCTGTCTGACCTTAAGCATTTGATTTTCAGACCTTTCTCATTTTATCATAGGTTTGAAACTTTTGAACTTCTCTAATGCTTCACAATTCTCTCCTAAGAAAGCAACCCATATCATTCTAGAGTAATCATCAATAAGCAGCATAAAGTACCTTTCTCCATGAAGACTTTTGACTCTGGAGGGACCACATAGATTAGTGTGTACCAGGTCCAGTAATCCATTAGAATGACGTTGTTTGCTCCAAAAATAAACTCTAGTCTATTTTCCCATCTGACATTCCTTGCAAATTGTGTCAGCAGGCTTTACTAGCTTAGGTAGATCTTTGATTGCTTGAGTGGAACTCACTTTAACAATGTTGTCAAAATTCACATGACACAACCTCCTATGCCATAACCAACTTTCATCTACTTGAGTAATTAAACAACTTTCACTAGCAACATTCAAGTGAAAAATATTACCTTTTGTCTTTTTACCTGAAGTAATTACATTTCCAAAACTTCCAAGTATCATGCATCTTCCACCTTTGAACTGAAGATCATAGCCCTTTTCAACCATCTATACAACACTCAATAGATTGTGCTTCAAGTCTTCAACATAAAGGACATCATCAGTTTTATGCTTACCACCAAAACAAATAGATCCTCTACCACGAATCACACCAGCATTGTTATCTCTGAATCTTACAACCCCACCGTCAAACTTCTGTAGACTTACAAATTTTCTTTTGTCACCAGTCATATGATGTGAGCATCCGCTGTCAATAACCCACTCATCCTTTTCTTCAATTTGGGCTGCAAGAGCTTTCTCAACTTTAGCAGATTCAGTAGCCACTTGACCATTTTCCTTGATAGCAAGGAACACTCATTCATCTTCATTTCCATTTTCTTTATCAGACTCTTCATCAGTCACTCCTTCTTCAGCATAGTAACATTTCTTTTGAAATCTAGATTTTTTAGGCTTAGACCTAGGAACTCTTTCAGGACACCTTGATGGAAAATGACCTATTTTATTGCAAGAGAAACATTTAGTAGCAAACATTCCTTTATACTTACCCTGTCCTCTGCCTTCTTTCTTCACAATTAGTGCTTCCAACTCTTCTACTTATATTTCTTCATCTTCAAGTTTTTTCATTTCTTCCTCATACTTGAATGACTTCTATGAACACTCTCCCAGATCATATCTTTGCTTGTTTCTTCTGGATATAGTAGCCTTAAATGCAATTTTAGTCTTGGGAACAGATTCACCAAATTCACTCAACTCAAAGGTAGAAAGTTTACCAATCAGTGTATCCCTTGTCACATTTGTTACTGATATGAATTCTTCAATAGCATGAGCCTTTGCTTTGTAGGAGGGAGGCAATGATCTAAGTGCTTTAGCTACAATTTCTTCCTCTTCCAGGGTACCACCAACAAATCTAATACCCACCACAAGTTCATTTACTCTTTGCATAAAAGAAGAAATATTTTCATCTTCACCCATCTTCAAATTTTCATACTTTCCTTTCAAACTCTGTAGCTTAGCCATCTTCACATGCACATCTCCTTCATACAAATTTTTCAGGGTCATCCAAATCTCATGAGCTATCTTCAGACCTATCACATTTCTCATTTCTGAATCTGTCAAAGCACTCAACAAAGCTTCAATAGCCCTGATATTATTCGCAGCTTCATTGATCTCATTAGCAATGGAAGGGCCATTATGAGGAATAACATATGGATTCTTTGCAATCTTCCAGTAGGGTTCACCAATACACCTCAAATGACACTCCATCTTAGCTTTCCACAATGAATAGTTTGTTCCATCGAATCTAGGATTGTCCTTCTTGTATGATGTCATCTTGAATCACCTCAAGTTTTTAAACTTCTTCAAAGGAACCTCATTTGATACCAATTGTTGGAAAAACAAGTGATAGGTTGTCGTTAGGTCCCATTACTTTAGAATATAATATTCAATTTGTCGACTAGGTAATGTTCAAGGCAATTTGCAATAGAAGAGGTCTAGAGTATCTCCCTCGATTTTCCTAACTTTTAAGAACAACTTAAGAGTAATTCTAACTTCAAATTGTTTAACTATAAAACTGCAAAATAATTTATTCCTAAGAAAACATAAAATGCTTGAACTGGAAGCGTAAGTAAACTAATTTAGAAAGCATAATAACTAAATTGAAAAGCACAGAAACGACTAAACTAAGAAGCTGAAAATTTATAAAAGCAGAAAAACTTATAGCAAACCATAAAACATTTTCTTAACAATAAAGATTCTAACAATGAATAACAGAAACTATGAAAGTGAAAACATAACATATACTTCAGAACTAAAATTTCATAGCAGTAAAATTAATGACTCTCTACAAAACATTATTATAATAAAAGAAAACACTTATCTACTCCCGTCGAGTGGCTAGCTCGTGGGTTAACACATTCATTCTCAGATCACATTCATAGCTATTTCAGAAACACTTCTATCAATCATAGTTATCATCCGTGACTCATAACTCACAATTTTAGATAACAATCTCTTTATTCATAAACCTTGGAAACATTTTGATAGTATAACATTACTTTTTACTGTATATCTTACTTGTAAAGATCGTATCTTTTATAGAGAAACTGTAACTACATCCTATATTTCAGATGGTATAGATAACCATTGAAAATATCTAGAACAGATCTACATATAACTCGTATATCTTTAAACCCATTACACAGTATTTAAGAGGCTCAAGTCGAGCCATAAAGTCTTTAATTCAAAGGATAACAGAAATAAAAACTTTAAGAACAACTACATCTTCAGTCCATCACCCTGAAGTTCTAGAGCATATTTCCAGCATATATCTTCTAACTGTTATGGAGCACGTGCCAGTTGGATGTTTCAATCTACAACTTTGATTGACTGATTATTATCTACAAAACACTTAAAACAACCCATTAAATTTGTATTGGAAAATTACTTTAAGAAATCAAAAGAAATAAAGTTTATACAAGTTCTTACTAAAATTAAGCAATTATTTCTCCTAAAATTTAATTAATTGGCAGAGGATAGAGATTTGCATGTATGAACCAGGTCTTTATAGTATTATCATGATGAGGTTATTTTTACCTCATCATTTCCTCCCCTTCCTAGTTATTGGCAGGTCCTCTTGTCCCCTAATTATAACTCTGCCCTCTACTCCCTTCTTCATATTTTGCACTGATATCATACAAATCTTTTGCTGTGACATCAATGTTTATAGGGGAATTGTGGAAACCTCCATGAAAAGCAACTCCCCATTTCCATTCATTGAAAATTTTGTCATCCTGATCTGTATTAATATGAAAAGCAGGGGCTAGATATAGCAGTAAAGGAGGTCTATACCTCATTCCTATTCATTTTGTTCTAAGATCTCCTGAAATTTTGGCCAAGGCATATGCTCTTCTGAAGGACCATCTAATACTAAGAGGAGAGATCACTTCTCTTTTCTTTAGATATATAGGCAATGGAGTGTATCTCTCTTCACATGCATGCCAAGCCCTACAACCAATTTTTTCCCCTATTCTATGAAATGATTATAACAAACTCGAAGGCTATCATCATACTTTTCTTTCATTTTCTCATCCAGCAATAGAGCTACAAATGTCTTTTTAAAAGCTGTTGGTCTACTATTTGGAGATCTCATTTGAAGTCCTATACTTTTCTCTGCTTGAACATATTCTTTATTATGGTATTTCCAATGGATTTGATTCCACATAGTAGACAATAGAGATCTTAATTGCACTTCCCCCACAAAAAGATTAACAAAGAAATTAGTATGCTTTTCTAACAAAATATCATGGGTAAAGAATTCACAGAGCATATCTTTCTCTTCAGGATTTGAGTCTGTAGATGTTTTAATAAATTCTTTATCATTAGGTTCATAAGGTTGATCATTGTAATTCTAAGCAATTTCCATCTAAAACATTGTTCATTCAAAAACATTGAATACAATCTTGTAATGACCTGTTCCTTGCGTGTAAAAAAACTTTCCAATTCTCACTTAAAACATGTAAAGGTAACAAGTAACAAAGATAATACAATAAAATTTCTTCCTTTCTTTATTGATAAACATGTACAAGTTACAATATGTTTCCTCATGAATTTCATTTTCATTGCAAATATAAATCAAAGTTAAAAAGTAATACAGTTACATACATAGCTCGTAAGCTTTTGCACAAATAGAAGTAAGAAGGTCCAGGAGTCTGTCCTTTCAAATCTTGGTACATAGGCCGCTTGTTGTGGAGGAGAAACATCACTCAGGCACTTTTCCGCCAACCACGGACTTATAATGCGGTCCCCCGCACACCTATTGTTAGATAGATGGCCCTCCCTTCGAAGAAGAGATTGGTAGGGTATCCTTTAACTATTACCAACTGAGCATAGTGTTGTGTCCTACACAACTAGAACCTTGCTATTTCACAATCTCGAACTAGTACTCGGATCACAATGAACTGACAGTGTAGTCTCAACTATCTCACACCTAGGTGGATGTCGTACCTTTCACTACTTTGGCCAAAGTATTCTCATTCAGTACTTCGAATGAAGGTCATCTATCATAAACACTACTCAGGGCCGATTTGACTTGAGGCTTCCTTACTCTACGCATAGGTTTTGTCCTTTGATGGGTGAATCCGTCACCCCAGACTTCCTACAACCATACTATCCTACTAGGAATGAATAGCATAACATGTAACTATATAATCCATCTCCTATACCGGAAACCAAAAATTCCTAGGAGTTACACAAGCTTCGTCGAGTTAACCTATTAACTTAAGTTGTGGAATGTTTATATTTTCATGATGCTTTACAAACCCATCCTAGTACTTAGTATCTAATTCAGTCATATTCTCTTCATATGGAGATAATACAAATAAAGCCACTATTCCTCAATGCATCAACAAAATTCTAACATAAACCATACATTTTTGAATGCAAGAGCTAATAGTATAGTACATGCAAAAATCTATTCCTATTTCACAAAATTATCTCCTTATTTAGTGACTCATCAACAACACTATAATTAAAGTAATTCTTTTATAAAATTCTTTCCAAGTATACCATATAGTACTATCTTCATTCCCTATTGTTTTTTTAATGAAAGCAGACTCTTACTTGTAATCTTTTCTAAACAAAAGAAGAATAACAGTTTTATGAAAAGCAGTAGATATAACATGCCTGACAAGAACTTTCCAAAGGTGTTGATCAAGTGTGGGGCTATTACTCCTTTAGCCTCTAGCCAAAGAACTTTCAGCTAACTCTGTTGATAATCTCTTAACACAACTACTGATAATTTCCAATCTGCTATTCTCAGTTTTAAAGAATGCTAAACTGAATATACTCTTAGTGGAATTAGGGACTCACTCAACACAAGATAAACACTCTAAAATTTGCTCTCAAATAAGATAAATGTTCTCACAATAGAAGCTCTCTTAGCAGATTTAAACTCACTCACTAATGATGAACTCAATTCTCTCACAAATGATGAACTCAACTCTAAATTCCTACTCAGCTATAATTCACAAAAACCACACTCTGAACTCAAAATGATTTAGTTCACTGTGACTCGTAATTGCTGGTAATAATTCACTGTAATTGTCAAACTTAGCAATGCAGGAAACTCAAGCAATATAATGAAATGGATATGGAATAAAATTACTAAACTCAGATTGCTCAATGTGTGTCCTCTAACGAATGGAAGGACGTGTATATTTATAAACCCGAAATGCAATAGTTTTCCACTTAAGAAGGCATGTTGATTGACAACAAAGTTCCCAGAAACAGTCAAGAAGACACTTGGCGGATTCTTAAACCCTAAGTCATCAAATTGAAGGTGATTCAACCTCCTTAGAGCCAGCAAGAGAAGAATAAATCAACTCTCACATGGCGGATTTGACAGTTCAAGGCATTTTCAGTTTTTAGTTTATTTTGTTGCAATAAAACAGGAGTTCGTTCCAGATGAAAAGGTCAAGGTTTAAAATATTCCCACGTCGCCATTTCGGGCCAAGAGATTAGCATTCAATCATTTCTCAGACTATGTCGCAGCCAAAGTCGCGAATCAGACACGTTTTCATCAGGCGCGCGACTTTTCCCATGAGATTTTATGAGTTTTTTAAAAAATAAAACATATTTCCATCCTTTTCAAATGTTCCTTAAAAATAAATTCGATTTCTCTTTTTTTTAATATTTCCAGCAAAAGAATTCGATCTCTATGTTTGAGGTTATTATTCTTTATAGCCAAAATTGAAATATGTCACCATTTAAATCCTTTATTTTCTTTTACCTTTGTGTTCAATTTCTATCCAGTTGAATATTTTATGTGTCCATTAAATTTATACATTTCACATTTCAATATCACACATTTATATATTTAATCATATATGTATTTTAATTAAGTGTAATATTTCTAAATATATAAATATATATATTTTCCAACATTGTATCGTGATATATATATATATATATATTTACATATATGTAAATATTACCTTAATATTAATACATATATTTAAATATATAAATATATAATATATTTACATAGGTACTTATGTATTTATGTATTTATCCATAATATAATCACATCGTTAATATATACATTTATACATAAATATATATGTAAATTTGCTTGGCAATAATATTAAATATTATTTTCACCACAAACATCAGGCGAACTGTGTACATATATATATACCTGTGTATACGTATGTATGTGTACATACATGTCGACACATGTGTATGAGCATATTCATCTGCTTTAACATACACATGTATTGATATGTATGTACATATAAATACGCGTTCACAATGTATAGATGTACGTACGTTCCCAATGAATCATTAACACATAACTTTCACATCATTCATACTTGGGTCATGGTATAGCAAGTCTGACGTTTAAACAATCACATCTCTTAAAACATAAAGAAGTGAATTTAGAAGCTTAAGGTCAATAAACAAGCCTATGGATGACTTACTGTTATCTCGACAAACAGACTCGGCTTACTCAATCTATAGTATGTGTGTGTATGCTCAATTTGGTAATCGTTACTGTTTACCCGACCAAGTTCCTCCCTGAATGATGTCTCTCCTCTGTCCGGAGGAACAGTCTTCATACCTGCACACCATGACATGACATCGGCAGTCATATGCTCATAACAAAGCAGTTTGCATAAAACATCTCAAAAGTTAGAATAAACATTATCCATAACTTATATGCTACATTTAATTAAGAATTAAATCATTAGAAGTAACAATCAAATGAAACCATCATTCAAATAGGACACATTCATTTAATAACATGATCAATCATGTTTTATTCATCACAAAGATCCAAATATTACAATCAATTGCCCTATGCAATAGTAGCTATAAAATCAGGATGTAACAAATCTGGATGGTCTCCTACAGGATAAAAGAAATTCAGCTATTTGACATGCATCCTATTTCCCCTTATAAGATTTATGAAATGCTTCTCTTAATAACACCATTTCCATTTTCAGTTTGTTATTCTCAACTTGTGCATTCCTTAGGAAATAGCATTGTTCCATCCATTTCATTAATAATGGAGGAATATGAATTTGGAACCATTCAGTTACCGTTGGCTCAGTTTGAACTTCTTTGGATTCCATCATTGGTTTACTTGTGCTTTCCTGCAAGTCCTGCTCTAATTCTATAATCTTACTAAGAGAAGCATTTAATTCTTCCTTATGTCTTTTCTTTTCCTCTTCAAAGGCTGAAAACATGAGCATAAAATTTCCTTTTAAATTTTGAATTTCTTTATTTAATCCATCCCTGTGTACCCTATTTTCTTCATTACAATTCTGAATTTGCATTTGCAGCTCACTAATAGATATATCTTTTCCCTACATTTCCAACTTTAAATCATGAATTTCTTGATCCCTTTTATTTGTTAGAGTAATAAGTTATTATGCTTAATTAATTAAATCATATTGATTAATTAATTAAGTCACTTATTCCTCTTTATTACTTAAGCTAAACTTAGGCACATTAATAATTAATTAATTATTAATTATTAAGTGTGCACACTAGGGTTTCATTTAGGGTTTCCCTTTTAGGGTTTCTTGATCTCCTTCATAAGGATTGATCTCTTTGTAATACTTGATTCTCTTAATGCATTTTTACACTTTGAGGTTTATAACATCTTCTTTGGTTCTTCATATCTTTTGCATGTGACAGGTATCCATCTTGCATGCAGGTGATCTTGGTTTTCTAACATGGTTTCAGACTCAGACCTCCAGCTGCTTGTTCGTGATCTAAAGATATGGCCTTTAGTGAGTTTCAAGTGCAAGGGTTTCCACAGGCATCTTTTCTGCAAGATCTGGGGGTAGCTATTTTTTCGGGACACTATGGGCTCAAGCAGACGTCTCCATCGCGTTCGTAGCATCCCAAAACCCTAGAAATGCCTGTCAAATCATCCATTTTGGTGTTGTTGATCCGGGAGGCAAATTTTTTTTGTCTAGGGGCCATACGGCCTCCCTAGCACGTAGTTCGAGGCACTTTTTGAAAAATTTCAAAAAAAATATAAAAAAATTGTGTGCTGCCCGCACAGAAGCTAGGCGGCCACCGCCGTGCCACCCGGTGGCGCCCCAGCGCACCGCCACAGCTTCGGTCAGCCCCCGCGGGCACCCAGCGTGGAGGCCGGGGTCGTATGGGGGACCGGGTGCTATGCGCCCAGCCCTCGCCCGGCTGCCCATCCCCCTTTGCAGCAGCAGCGGTTCTATGGAGAACTAGGGGCTCTGCCCCAAACCCCAACCTGCAAGCCCTTGGTTGCGCACAGGACCAGGGGCCGAATTTTTTTTAGCCCTTGGGGCCCCTGCAGCCCTCATTGGGCCTTTTGGAGCAATGTTCACGAAATCGGCTGTAGTTTTTGCGTACGATCTCCGTTTTTCACAAACAAGATACCGTTGGAAATCTAATTCCAACGCCAATCTAGTGGTGCTGGTGTTTTTACTAGATCTTGCTCCAGATTTGTTTTGCAGGCCTTTGAACTCAGATCTTGTGGTTTTCACTCTGGAGGGCATATCTTTTGACTCGGTGCTCCATTTTTCGTCATTCTTGCAGCGTTGGAAATTGATTTAGTCCTCTACACAGATCTGAGGTCTATTTTATTTTTTTGTTTATGCATTTTCAGTATGCTCTCCTTTTACAATCGTCAGGTTATTGTAATAAATGAACTATGATAAAGTTCCATTCAGGGGGGTTTCTTGCATAATAAATATGATTAGAGTGTAGTTTTTCACTTTGATCTCTATCTCCATCTTGTTTTGATGGAAACTCGCATGAGTTTATCTAGTCTCTTAGTTTCTTTTGGCCATATCTTTGCTTAGCTAGACACATTGTTGATTCACATCCGGTTCACACTTTAGATTGAGAGCGTATGGTTAATGATCCACATTGGATCCATCTCAGTTTGAGGGCCATGTTTTTATGGTTAATGTTCCAGAGTCTGTATGGTACTCCTTCCCATGGAAGATTTTTAGTCACAGTTTTACATAGGCATCGAGTTACACGACTTCCAGATTATGTCATCATCACATCTCCTGTTGCTTCACAGATTCAGGGTTGTTCCAGTTTGTGAGTTTTCAAGTGTCTGTGGCATGGGTCTGTTGTCACATTATCATGATTCGGTTTTGGTTTCAGTTGTAGATAGAAGTATCTTTCCTTGCTTGTCAGATTGCGGTTCCGGTGTTACTCCACGTGATCTTCCAGTGCTTCTTGCAGTAGTCATCTCATTGTAGGGGTTTTGTCCCAGGTTTTCCTTCTCTACCTCATATTGCATTTGTAAATTGGTTTTGATCGAGGGCCTGGTTGTCGGGACCCATCTTTGCTTTCATGCATCTTATTCTAGTGTTTTAGCTTCTTCCTAAGTTCATCTTAAGGGGTGTTAGAGTAATAAGTTATTATGCTTAATTAATTAAATCATATTGATTAATTAATTAAGTCACTTATTCCTCTTTGTTACTTAAGCTAAACTTAGGCACATTAATAATTAATTATTAATTATTAAGTGTGCACACTAGGGTTTCATTTAGGGTTTCCCTTTTAGGGTTTCTTGATCTCCTTCATAAGGATTGATCTCTTTGTAATACTTGATTCTCTTAATGCATTTTTACACTTTGAGGTTTACAAAACATCTTCTTTGGTTCTTCATATCTTTTGCATGTGACAGGTATCCATCTTGCATGCAGGCGATCTTAGTTTTCTAGCATTATTTATTACAGTCTTATACACCATTATTTCCTCTTGTTGTAATTTCGTCTTTTCCTTATTTTCATGCAGCTGACTTCTTAACTCTTCTATCTCTAATTTCAATTTTTCCAATTCTATGTTAATATTTTCAGTTTCAACAATTTCAATAGCTTTATTAATAACTGGAGACAAATTTCCTAACATACTGTCATCAACCTCCATAGGAAGTGGAGATTGTCCCCTTTCTATTTCCTGTTTTTCTTGTTCTACAACTTCTTCTTCAGACGCCAAATGAAAATGTACTTCTTCAACAGACATTTCTTTTTCTGAGGATTGGTGAATTGACTCCTCAGTTTCCAAGTATTTCTTTTGATTTTTAGATTTTGACCTATTCTCTTTACTTTGTGTTGGGGTTTCTGTAGATCCATAGGATAATCTTTTACTCCGCCTTAAAGGAGGAGTATCCTGATAATTTAAAATAGTTGGATCATTTAGAAGAATAGTTCTTCTTTTCCTCTTCTTAACAAGGTGAGTATCCACATTTGGATTCATTATCTCTACATCTTCTATCTGGGTCAGAGTTTCAAACTCATCATTCCTAAATTATGGCACTTCCTTACCAACTATGGTAGGAATTTGGGGTTCAGGAGCCTTAGGGTCTTCAAGGGAAGTTGCTCCGGAAGGTGAAGCAACTTGTTTTGAAGATTCTCCTAATTCTAACTTTCTTCCTGATGTAGGCATATCAAACTTCCCCAAAAAAATTTCCCATTTTCTTTTAGGTTTCTTACGGAAATGATATTTACAAATCAATTGAATTAACCCATGATGTTTTAATGGCCCTGAACCAGTTTTGTATCTCTCTATTGAAGAATTAATAGAATCATTCAAGAAATGAGGCAAATTAACCATTAAAGTAGGCTTTTCCTTCCCATGCCGCAAATGTGTTAACATGTGGAATGTTGGTCCTACCACAGTGGTGAGTTGACCTTCACAAGTAAAATATCTAATAATCCATGCAACAACAGTACCCCAGGGTTCTAAGATAGAAGCTCGCTGAAACCCCTTATTTTGTCCCCTAGTACTGACAACTATCATGGGTTGAGGATCTCCCTGTCTAAGAAACAATTCTGATAATTTCTGATATGTGATTTGCGTTGTTTCAGATATTTTAATGCCAGAATCTTCTAACCCTGAAATAGAAGAGATAATTTTTGAACTCACCTTGAAACGCTTCCCATGCAGAATCACCTGACCATTAGAGTAATTTTCCGCAAATGCATTCACCAGCTTTTCATTATACCCTTTATATTCCTAACAAAATCCAACCAACTCACTTCTTCAAGTAGCCGAGAGATGTTACTTAACCCCAACAACTTTTTTGCAAAAGCCGGCACAGATTTCTTCTTTGTACCACCCATTTTTTTTCTCTCTTGCTTACCACCCTGCTGAAAAATTCAATAATGCCAAGGACTTGTGCACTGATATTTTTAAAAAATATGATTGGACTGTAATCATTTACTCTACTCTTGCTCAGAGCTTGCTGTGTAATAATTTCAATTTGCATGAAGGGTCGCAAAAAGAGTAGCGTACTTAACAATTAATCACCAAGTGGCTCAATTTACTAAATTGGGAAAGGAAACTATTGCCAATCAATCTTATTTTATTCAAAATAAACTACTTATTTAAAGAAAAAAATTGTACTTACTTCCATTCCATGATCGCTTGAAGATCTTATACCTCTACCGATTTGACAAGATGATGCAAGGGTATTGGCTAAGGTGACGGTATAATTATTATGACATGAATGAGGAAGCTCATGGATGATGAAGTCATTAATGAAGATAGGCTATTATGGCGGCTTTTATTTATAATGGAAAAAGAAGGCACGTGTACCAATGTACGATAATCAAAGCATCGAGAAAGATTTGAAAAAATTTCTAGAAAGGAGTTTGGCGAAAATAAAAAATAAAAAAGTTATGGAGCATGCATAAAGCATGCATTCGGACAAAGAAAGTGGTTAAAGTTTTGGGGCATGCGTACGACATGCATTAGGAGCTTGGAAAATGGATAAGTTCCAGAGCATCGCCGAAAGATGTAGCCAAAACGGTAATCGAATGAAAGTTCCAAAGCATCGTCGAAAGATGCATCCAGAGCAGCAACTAGATGAAAGTTCCAGAGCATCGTCGAAAGATGCAGTCGAAGTAGCAACCAAATGAAAGTTCTGGAACATCGTCGAAAGATGCAGCTAGAGTAGCAACTAGATGAAAGTTCTGAAGCATCGTCGAAAGATGTAGCCAAAGCAGCAACCAAATGAAAGTTCCAGAGCATTGTCGAAAGATGCAGTCTAAGCAGCAACCAGATGAAAGTTCCAGAGCATCGTCGAAAGATGGAACCAGAGCAGTAAATGGAGAGAAGAAGATAATGAACACCACTTAAGTCAAACTTTAGGAGTTATATCATTCCACAAGAACATCCTTCCAACATGGTAGGCTGAAGAGCGGGTTCCGGAGCATTGGGTGTTCAGACTGTCAAGTTCCAGAGCATCTTGGAATGGTGCTCCGGAAGTTGTTATTCCTTTATGAGAGGTCCTACAAAATGAAAACACGTGTTAATTCCAAAAATTTATGAAAAATGCTTTGAAAACAAATTGGGTACACATGTCTTTTTATTACAATTTTTCATCAATTTTCAATTTTATTTATTTTTAGATAACATATAAACATTAAATCAAATAGACTCTACCTTAGCAGAGTCAATGCATTGGATCTCCCCTTGCATTTCTACCAGCTTTGTAAATTCTTCTTTATTAACTGGTTTATGGTAAATACGTAGGTGATGACCATTAACTAAGAGAGTTCGTAAATCACCATCGATAGGTTTTAACTGAACCGTGTCATTCGAGAAAACCTCAAAGATTTCATATGGCCCCAGCGAATGAGTTCTGAGTTTTCCTTTATGGTCTTTATATCTTGAATTAAATAGAAAAGCCTAGTCACCATTATGAAATTCTCTCTCTTTAATATATTTTTCATGCCAAACTTTTCGTTGATGTTGAACTAATTATGTTTGATGAATAGCATCCAGACGAAGCTCATCCAACTCATTTCACTGTAAAACTCGTTCTATTTGAGCTCGTTTCAAATCTAGACCCAACTCCATAGTTATACGTAGGGTTTGAAGTTCAAATTCAATGGGAATAAGAAGTTTCTTTCCAAAAACAAGCTCATAGGGACTACATCCAGTTGTAGATCTCCATGTTGTATTGTACGCCCAAACGGCTTCAGGCAATTTCTTGGCCCAATCTTTCTTCCTAAAGAGACAATTTTTGTCAGTATATTTTCTAACTCCCTATTAGTCACCTCTACTTGACCATTTGCTTGAGGGTGATAAGGGGATGACTTCTTATGGCTCACCTGAAAATGGTTCGTAAATGCTAGGAGAACTTTGGACATAAATTGGGGTCCCTGATCTGTAACAATAGTTCGGGGGGATCCAAATTGAAGAAAAATTTTGTTATAGAGAAAATCAACAACTTGCTCTTCTCTAGCAACTTGTAAAGCTTGAACTTCTGCCCATTTCATTAGATAATTGGTACAAACTAAAATATATTCCTTCCCTTGAGAGGAAGGATCTATGGGGCCGATTAAATATAACCCCCATTTTTTGAATGGTTCTAAAGTTACCTGAGGCTACAAAGGCATTTCTGTCAAAGTAGTTGGTCTTCCTACTCTTTGATATTCATCACAATGACAAACATAATTTTTAACATCTTTATGCATTGAAGGCCAATAATATCCAGCACCTAAAATTTTATGAGAAGTTTTTTTGCAGAATAATGACCCCCTGAAGGATCATCGTGTCAAGCCCTCAGAATACTATAAGTTTCACCAGCCCTGACACATCTTCTCAAAACCATATCAGGTCCACAATGAAATAAAATCCCATTAATCCATTTAAATGGTGCATACTCACGAATAAGTCTCTTCCTTTGTTTTGATGTAAATTCAAGAGGTACTTCAGAAGTAGCTAAATAGTTGGCAATATCAGCAAACCAAGGAACCTTTACAGAGATAGCAAACAAATTTTTATCTGGGAACTCATCTTGTACAGGTGCTTGATCACCCTCTTCTTGTTTGAATCAAGATAAAAAGTCTGCCACCTCGTTAAATTTCCCTGGCTTGTCAAGTATTGTCACATTGAACTCCTGAAGAAGTAGTAACCATCTCATTATTCGACCATTAACGACAGGTTTATTCATTAAATATTTTACAGCTGAGTGATCTGTATAAACTATAACTTTATATCCTGTAATATAATGATGGAACTTTTTGATGGCATGAACCAACGCTAAGAATTCTTTTTCTGTTGTCGTGTAGTTTCTCTCAGCAGATGTTAAGTTTTTGCTAATAAAATATATGGAATACTTACCCCCATCCTCATCTTCTTTCCCTAATACTACACCAATTGCATCATCTGAAGCATCGGCATAAATGTGAAAGGGAAGACTCCAATTTGGTCCACGTAGTAGAGGAGCAGAGACAAGATTTTATTTTATCATTTCAAATGATTATTGACACTCAGACGTCCAATTAAACTCCACATCTTTTTGGAGAGAAAACATAGGAGTTGCTATCTTACTAAAGCTTTCTATGAACCTTTTATAATGTCCAGCATGTCCAAGAAAACTTCGAACATCTGTTTTTGTTTGAGGTACAGTCAATTGTTGTATGACTTCAATTTTTTTAGGATCAACTTTTATTCCTTCTGAGGAAGTGTGATGGCCTAAGACTATTCCTTGTTCCACCATTATTAAACACTTTTTGTGGCTAAGGAACAGTCGGTTTTCCTCACAAACGTCCAAAACCCTATCTAGGTTTTGAAGAGCTTCATCATAGGTTGACCCATATACTGTGAAATCATCCATATAAACCTCTACACAATCATTGACAAGTGCTGCAAATATAGCCAAAATGGCCCTCTGAAAAGTCGCTGGAGCATTACAAAGTCCAAAAGGAAGAACTCGGTATGCATATGTACCCCAAGGATAAGTAAACATTGTCTTATCTTGGTCTTCTGGTGCTACCTGAATTTGGTTGTAACCACTAAATCCATCTAAGAAAGAAAAATATTTCCTCCTAGCCAAATTGTCCAAAACCTAGTCAACGAATGGTAAGGGAAAATAATCTCTAAAGGTGGCTTCATTAAGTTCTATATAATCCACGCAAATTCTCCACTTGCCATTTTTCTTTGGTACAACTACCATAGGTGACACCCACTTACTATCTGAGATAGGATAAATAAATCCTGCACGGAGGAGTTTCTTAATCTCTATTTTGACAAGATCCTTTAATGCGGGGTTGAATCTCCTCTGTGGTTGACGAACATGTCTCATATTAGGATCAGTATAAATGTGATGAGTACAAACACTCAGGTGAATCCCCCTCATGCCTGTATAGTCCCAAGCAAAAGCTTTAGACCTTTTTACGAGCACATTAAATAATTTATCCTCTTGTTTTTTTGTCAACCAACTATTGATATTCATAGTTTTTCCTGGTAACAACATAATTGTTTTTGTTCTGAGATAAGCTGAAGTGACAATATGTATTGATCGTAAAAAAGTGTTGAGAGGACAACTATGAGGTATAAGTTGGTGAAATCTTGTAATATCATCAAAGAAATAACTCGTTCTAGGAATCATATTAGCCAAGGGACAAGGCATCCCCATGGTAACATAATTTTGTTCCATCCCACTTATATCAATCGGTTGTCCCAAAATTTTTGGTACATCCTCTATTACTTCTTCACTCGAACCTATAGCCAAATATGCAACCTCATTCACTAACTCATCCTCTAATTATTCTCCATGTTGTTTAATCACTGCCATGGCCAAGGAGGCCAGACTGTCTTGCCCACTAAATTCTTCTGGTTCATCAACCCAGACTTTATTATATTTGGTAGGTTTAGCAGGAGGATATAAAAATAAACGTTTACTATCTGGACCATGTGAAATGGTCATACCTCCTTCTCAACAATCAATTTTAGCAGTGACAGTATCCAACCATGGTCTTCCCAAAATTATTGGATAACTATCTTTGGGTGTAAGCGATTGGATTATTTGAAATTCAACTGGATATTCCCATCCATCAACTTTAACAAGAACATTTTTTATAACACCTTTTGGAATGGAAATAGATTGATTTGCCATCTATAAGACTATAGTTGTAGGACTTAAATCAGTAAGACTTAATTTCTCCATTACATCCACCGTCATTACATTAATAGCTGCTCCCAAATGCACCAGTGCATTAGGTATTGCTACCTCATTAATTGTAATAGTAATCAGTGGACTCCCAGGATCATCATATTTTGGAGCAACAATCTTTCCAGACAAAAATTCAGCTAGATAACCATCAATGTGCACTGTGTTTATTTTCTTTGGTTTCCTTCCTGGAGTTCTAATACACAATTGTTTGATCAACTGATTTAACTCAAGAATTTCCTTTATTGCCTACAGTAAAGGAACCTCTATTTGCAACTGTTTAATTTCCTAAATTAATGCAATTTCAGAAGCTAATGTCATTTCTGGAGTATCTTTCAGAATTGTTGATTTCAGACACTCCGAAAATGGTGCTTGAGATTTCTCCTTTGAAGGGATATCTCTTTTCTCCTTTGAAGGAATATGTTTACTAACTTCAGTCAAAGACTGACCTCCCTCCTCCCGAGGCAAATCAGCAGCTCCTGCTGCTGAAGACTCAGTAATATTCACGGGTACTGTAGTATCTTTCTCAAAATTTTGAGAAGTAGGTTCGTCCACTACTTCCTCAATAGTGGGCAATTGAAGTGTCCTACCAGAACATAACTGAACAATTCCACAATGAATTGCATTAAGTTCTGTGACATTATCTTGCTCAGTAGTATATACCGGAGTATTTTGTCTATTATTCTTTGGATTGGGAGGTGGTTGTGCTGGAAGTTAAGGTTGATTTACCTGCTCAGTCTGAGGAAGATTCTAAGGTGGTGGTAACAAATTATATTGTTGATTCCTCCTAGGACCAGTATAAAATTGATTTTGTCCTTGATTCCATTAAGGAGCAATGTGTTGTGGGTACCATTGTTGTTGTGACTGGTTTGGCCATTGCTGAGTTCCCCATGATTGACTTGCCCATTCAGGAGATCCCCAATAAGGAGTTCCCCAAGTAGGTTGTGGAGGATAGGGCTGATTCCAAGATGGAGGCCATTGATTACCAACCCAGTTATTCTGGGGTCTCCATGCAGGATTGGAATTCTAACCATAAGAAAAATTACCTCCCTGGTGTTGATTTAGCACATTTATTTCTTCTTCAACCTAAGCAGTTTTTTTCTTAGTATTCTTAAGATCAGTAAGAAGCTCACATTGATTGGTAGGGTGGCTTTTCTCACAAAGTTGACAAACATTAACCTTGTCTAAAGGGAACTCTCGTAAAAGATGTTTATTTTGACACCTAGGACAATAAATTGACAAGGTCTCAGGGTTACGTGTCTTTGCTTGTATACCATCCAACGTAGTGTTCAATTGGACAAGTATATTTGTCTTAAGATTTTATATTTCTTCTGAAAGTTTACCTATCTTGTTATTCCCTTTGAAAAGATTTGTTTTTCGGATTCCTCCATGAGTACGTGAAAAATTGCGACACAAATCACATATGTCTTCAAGGTTTAACTGAGACACATCACCTTTTCCCATTAAATCAAGACTTCTTCTTGCATCATCATCGAGTCCTTTAAGAAATATAGTCTTGAGAATCTCAACACTAATGGTCGTTTCCCCACATCATTTAGATAAGAAAAGAAACCTATCCAAATAGTCCTCTAGACTCTCATCCTCATTCTGTCGAAGTTTAAACAGCTCTTCCTTACGATCACTCACCCTACAATAAATCTGATATTTATTCAAGAACATAGTCTTCATTTCTTCCCAATTTGTAATACTTCTAGACGATAGTCCCATAAACCAACGCATGGTTGAATCCTTCAAGGTAGACAGAAACAACTTCAGTTTTTGGTTGTCATTTTTATAGTCATAGGTTTGACAAAGGACCTTAAATTCAAAGAGAAATTGGTCTGGGTCTTCCGAAGATAAACCACGAAAGGTTGGAAGGAAGCTGGAGAGATGTTTTTCATCGTTGTATCATCATCTGCATCTAGAGCAATAGGATAAGTGAACGTTCTAGGTAGTGGAGGATCATTATTATTATGGTTGGCATCATTATGGTCAGCTTCTGCCCTCTGATCTCCCATGATGTTTAGAGGAATATGCTCCTCAACAATAATTTCGTTGACAACAGGTTGCACTATAGGATGATATTCTAGGAGATAGTGGAAAGCCTCGGGTGGGTTAGGCTCAAGTAATTCGTTAGTAGAATGGTCTTCTGAGCCTTGGGCCTCCCTATGTATAACTGGGATGTATTTTGGGTGGGTCTTTGGTATAAATCATCTGTGAGGGCCTCTTTTCCTAACCATGCAGAAAAGGAAGCCACAAATAGTATTTTTGGCCTAAAAGAGGTATTCTAGGCATCTTCTATTAACACTTAAGCAAAAGAAGCTAAGGGGTCCCCATTAACGGCGCCAAAAAGTGATAGGTTATCGTTAGGTCCCATTACTTTAGAATATAATATTCAATTTGTCAACTGGGTAGTGTTCAAGGAAATTTGCCATAGAAGAGGTCCAGAGTATCTCCCTCAGGTTTCCTAACTTTTAAGAACAACTTAAGATTAATTCTAACTTCAAACTGTTTAACTACAAAACTACAAAATAATTTATTCCTAAGAAAACATAAAATGCGTGAACTGGAAGCGTAAGTAAACTAATTTAGAAAGCATAATAACTAAATTGAAAAGCACATAAATGACTAAACTAAGAAGCTGAAAAATTATAAAAGTAGAAAAACTTATAGCAATCCATAAAACATTTTCTTAACAATAAAGATTCTAACAATGAATAACAGAAACTACGAAAGTGAAAAGATAACAAATACTTCAGAACTAAAATTTCATAGTAGTAAACTTAATGACTCTACAAAACAACATTACAATAAAAGAAAACACTTATATACTCCTATCGAGTGGCTAGCTCGTGGGTTAACACATTCATTCTGAGCTCACATTCACAACTATTTCAGAAACACTTCTATCAATCATAGTTATCATTTGTGACTCATAACTCAGAATTTTAGATAACAATCTCTTTATTCATAAACCTTGGAAACGTTCTAACAGTATAACATTACTTTTCACTATATATCTTACTTCTAAAGATTGTATCTTTTATAGAGAAACTATAACTACATCCTATATTTCAGATGGTATAGATAACCATTGAAAATATCTAGAACAGATCTACGGATAACTCTTATATCTTTAAACCCATTACAGAGTATTTAAGAGGCTCAAGTCGAGCCATAAAGTCCTTAATTCAAAGGATAACATAAATAACAACTTTAAGAACAACTATTGCTTCGGTCCATCACCCTGAAGTTCTGGAGCATATTTCCAACATATATCTTCTAACTGTTCTGGAGCACGTGCTAGCTGGATGTTTCAATCTGCAACTTTGATTGATCGATTATTATCTACAAAACACTTAAAACAACCCTTTAAATCTATATTGGAAAATTACTTTAAGAAATCAAAAGAAATAAAGTTTATACAAGTTCTTACTAAAATTAAGCAATTATTCCTCCTAAAATTTAATTAATTGGCAGAGGATAGAGATTTGCATGTATGAACCAGGTCTTTATGGTATTATCATGATGAGGTTATTTTTACCTCATCAACAAGGACAGACAACTGAGAGGGGGAGGGGGTGAATCAGTTGTCTCAAAAAATTTCAAACCTTACTTAACTTAATCTTAGATCTGATGAATGAACAATAAACCATGAACAATCAACACATCAAAAGCACAGAGAACACCAATATTTTTATGTGGAAACCCTATTAGGGGAAAAACCACGGTGGATGGACTAGATACTCTCAGTAATAAACTCGTTAGTACACAGTAGTTGATCAACGACGTACGGATAAAGACACCTTCATGACCTTCATTGTTCCACTAGCAACCTGTAACATTTTCTTTAACAATTTTCTCAATATCCTCGACATATACAACCTTCAATAAAATAGTGCTAATAGTGTTGACATCTATGACAACCACATATCAGCAACACAACCATAACATTCAACACTTTATATATCATTTTGGGGTTTGAGAACCCTAAAAGGATGTAATCATGAAAGGGCCTTAATCTTATATTCGTTCCTAGGCCCAATCCTCGTGAAACACATCCATTTGGTATTTTCATCCCCGATGAGATATTTTGAAGTGAGGTCCCATATCCATTTTGGTTCCTGGTCCTAATAGGATTCCCTTTCACCCTTTGAAAATTCAACCTTAAATTTCCATTTGGCATCCCTTTGGGTTCCAAAACTCTTAAGGGTTTATTTTTAAAATGACCTAACTCTAAGATCTGTTGTTAGACCTGATCCTTGCACAACAAAGGTTCGTTTGGGACTTCTAGCCCCGATCAAACCATAATGAAAAGATTAATATATGTTAGAATCAGAGTTTGATATTTTTTTCGGGTCTCGATCCCTGATAAAATTGTGGTTCTTTCAGAGTTTTCATCCTTGACCAGACACTTATTAGTCAGGTCCAAAATCCTAAATTCTTCCACAAACCTGATTATCACTTATGAAGGTGTTGTCTCATTGAGATTTTAAAACCTATAGAGTTCATAAGTCTGTTTTTGAAACCTAATTTTCATTAGTGACTCAAACTAAGAAAAAACATAAGTTCCCTACAAGGTTTCTAAACTCGATAGGGCTAAATTTGAATCTTGTTTTGAGCCAAATTCTTGTAAAGATATGGATTTTGGTAAAATGATAATATCCGTTTTCCACCTCTTACTAAAATTTCAACTACTAGAGGGATTCTTACATGATTTAATTTTCTCTTCATTTCAGGTTGTCTAAATGTCTGATTTAAGTGAGGATTCAACTAAAGGAGAATTAATAGAGTAAAGGAAAGATAAGAGATCTAAAGATAATAAGCTCCCACTCATAATGAAGTACAAGTTCTAAGGGGTTCCCAGTGTGTCTAAGTTCACCTCACAAGTAATGAAGATAACAAACACTAAACTTGGACACATAAATATGGAATCATTTAAAGAAGAAATTTTTTCACCAAAGGCTTCTCCCAGGGCCCAAAAGATAGCTAGTTTTAGAGTGGCAATAAAATGCCCTAAGTTCATCCTTGTTCTAGCACAAACATATAATCCAACACAAAGGAAGTGTTATGGCCCTTATGGCACTGAGATCATTAATCTCTCTCCTCCTATGATTAGAGTTGTATTTGATATCCCACCCTATGCTCATCTAAAAGTGACATCAAAAGAAGAGGCCATTGCTGAATAAAAGAAGGACATCAATGGGAACCTTAGGCATCTGAACAAGAAATAACTTAGGAATGAAATAAAATCAGTAGCCAAGATCCATTAGAAACTAATAAGGTCAAAATTCTACTCCGATGTTGGGGATATTATCACACTACTATTGAGAGTCTTTGGCAAAGAGGAGTATAGCACTTACGATACATGGATGTTCCATTTTATCCATATTATTCTAAAACAAGAAGTATTTCTAGATTGGGGGAAAATTGTGTAAGACACCATTCATGCCAAACTAACCATAGTAAAGGCCACTAATTTTTTATATGTCCTCATACATAGTATACCTGGAAACAAGAGTGGACCACCAAGGAAATCAAAGGAGAAGCCCTAGGACAAAGCAAAATCTGGGAGTTCTACCCTCAACTTGACCTTAAGGACGCAAAAAAGATTTTCAAAATGGATAATGATGCTTTCTTGTATCTACTGATCAACCAACCCACTAGAGATGTGGGGTTCAGAATGACAAAGGAAGCCATGACTTTGATCAAAGAATAGGGTCAATGGTTTATTGATTTCCCCAAATAAACTTGCATCAAGATTTTTGGTTTTGATAAGGCACCTTATTTATTACCAATATGTTGTAGTGAAAAAATCATATTGATTGAGTTTGCTAGACAATTCATGGAGGTACACTTAAAGTTCTCAGTCAAGTAGAAGGCAGGATTAAAATACCCTTTTCAATTTGGAAATTATGCATGTTCATCTATTGTGGCTGCTAAAACTACTTTGAAGTAAGTACAAGCCTTAAATATAAAAATATATATTGCAAGGGAGAATTTTGATCCTAGGGGAAAGATGAAGGCACTCAATTCTTTCATGTTCCCATATCACCAGCCCAACATTGAATATTTTTGGGCAGATTTGTAAGATAACTTTGAAGTCAATAAAAGGAGTTATGATAGATTACCCATCTTCTAGATGAGGGAATTTGGTATTAGGGATGACATAGTTGAAGGGTTATCTAATGATGGGAAAACATTAGATCCCATGTACGATATTAATAAGATTGAAAATAAGACTTTATAACCCATTGACTGATCAGAAAAAGAACCCTCCATTGATACTATATTTGAGAAGGTTTCATATAGGAGTAATACTTGGTAGACCTAAGAATAAAGAGCTTCAAGGGTAAAGAGGGATAGCCAAAGAGGAATAAATAATGTACCATAGAAGGATCCTCTTCATCAATGCTCGTTGAGTATAAGAGACAAAAGAAGAAGGAGAAGGAATCCACTCAAGATACTAGAGGAATGGAGAAAATAATGGAGAAGGTGACATAATCCTTCAAATCAACATAGGTTACTTTTAAGGTTGTAGAGGCAAGAGTGATATTAGGACTTGAAGTGATGCCAGTTTCCTAGGTTCCATTGACATAGGATACCCCAACCTCAAAACCAAGTAAGAAGACTATGGAGGAGCCACCAATAATAGAGGTGGTGGAAATATTAGATTTCCCATTCCCCACAAGTCCAAATTCAAAAAAGCCACGTGATGAAGAAGAGGATCATAAGAGTGATTAGGTGGATATAATGGTTGATTCACCCAAAGGCCTACATAAAGAAGAGCAGAGGTAAGTTGAGGATGAATTTGTAGGGGTTCATGAGGATCACGATTTGGAAGAACATGGACTCCAAGAGGATAAAAATGATCCGAAGGGTGATAAAGAGGGAGAGAACATGTATTGACGGTGGAAGAGCAACCAAAACACATTGATAGTATGGAGAGGTAAGTAGAAAAGGACAAAGCCTCTTCATCACAAGTGATGAGAATATAAGAGGAAACAAAAGAGTAGTATAAGGAGACTATGATTACTTATTAATAGAGGTCTATTCCTGCTATATATCCTTCATGGCTAAAGTTGAACCTAGAAAAGAGGTAGGAAGTGATTGTTCAACCACTCAGTTGGCAGGACATGGTTGTAGAGGTGGAAAAAAGTAAACCTAAGAAGAAACCAAGAACCCTCCACACCACTAGGGTTAATGAATTGGGGGAAATGATAGAAAAAATTACCACCCTAATAGTAGATAAATATGATAGATAACTCCAAGCATCAAATTATCAGTTATCAACTACCAATATGGGAAAGCAAACTATAAGAGATCAAATGTCATCCCTAGACTTGGTAGTGGATTCTATAAAGGATCAAATAAATAAAGATAATAAAACAAAGGGTGAGCTTAAGGCTAAAATTGAGAAAATGAAAAAAAATCTCAAATATTTAGTCTCTCTAGTTGCAGAGCAACCCACTTCATTAGATGCTACAATTTTGATGAGTAAAAAGGAAGTAGATGGATTGAATGAGATGAAAAGGAAATCACAAATTTTTGATAAGTGGATTGAAAATTTTAAGAAAGAGATGGAATAATTATTAGTATCCAGATATAAACAATATGAAAAGGCTCATGCCTTGGAAGAATAGTTGTATAAATATACAAATAACTTAAGGGATGAGAATGAAAAGTACAGGGTCAATCTAAAGCACCTCTAGGAATTAAAAAAATGGGAGTAGAGGAGCTGCTACTATTTTGGAAGATGAAGATGTAATTACTTTTAGTAAGAGTATCAATATTATATCCTTCAGGATGGAACTTATAGCAGAGCATCGATTAAGCTTGCTAGAATTGCATAAGGAATTATATGAAAATTCTTCTTATTTTGAGAGTTTTGTCATCAACATCATTAGTCTAGATATTTTTTTGCTAAGAACACATAAGTTGGATGCCCTCCAAGCCATCAAGGATTCTTGGAATGCAAAATTGGAGAATGAAATCAACTCTATGTAGTGTTGGTGTAGTTTTTTATTTTCCTAGTGGGTTAATTTATTTTCCCTTAGTCCTAGGTTTTTCCTACACTTTTATTAAGCTTTCTTAGGATAATAAAGTGAGTTTATTACTAGGAGATAAGTGTTTGGTGTCCCCTTCCTTAAAGGGTGGAACCACTTTCCACTTTTGGCGGTCCATATCCACTTTTTGTGGTTGATTCCTATTGGTTGGATTTTCCACCTACCTCCTCTCCTAATTTCTATATAAACTCACTACCTAGCTTGTATTTGCATACTCTTGCAATAATCTTGCATCCATTCATGCATCTTTGCATTGTATCTTTTCATCTTGGAATCTCTTAATGCATTTTTTTCATATTGACATTACATAATCTCTTGGAGTCCTGGTTTGCATTCTTATGTTTTTACATTTTATGTAACTTTGATTTTCTCTTTAAAAGTTCCTTGGGTTATTCAATCTATTTCAGATTTCTAACATGGTATCAAAGCTTTTGTTTTAAGAAATATAAGTTCATAGATTCCTGATTGAGAGATTGAGTTTTTTGTAAGGATCTTGTAAATTCTCGTATGCTCTTCTCTTGTGTTTTAAATGATCTGGATAATCAGAAAGGATTTGCAATGATCTAATAACCTCTTCATATTGCATATATGTTTTGTGAGATCTGGGTGATTACAAAATTTCTAGTTATACTAGCAGCATTTTTGAATGTTCTAATGTGTCCAAAAGGCTCAAGAAAGTCAGATTTGGCTTTTGTTTCATCCAAATTGGAGATCATTTGATAAAGTTGCAAATGAGGGTTTGAAGCTCAAATCTGCAAAAACTTTTATTGGAGGATTTTTGGACCAAACAGACCTTTCCATTACATTCATAAGGCCCAAAACCCCCTATTCTCATATAAAATTTGTCTATTTTAGACGAATTTTATTTTTGGCAAATTTTTCTTTTGCTAAGGGGTCATCACTGTAGGCAAATTTCAGCCTATTTTTTAAAAAATTCATAGCTTTTCTCCACGGTGTCCGTTTTCTACAAACGAGATATCGTTGGAAAGATGGAGATGAGAAATTTCCATCTACAAAGATTTTGAAAATAAAATTTTCCATTTTCTATCAGATATTGCAGGTTGAAGCTATTATTGCATTTTTCTTCAATGAGCCATAACTTTCACCCCAGAGCTTCATTTTTTGGAAACACATAGGTGTTGGGAAGGTATTGAAGAGAACCACAATTTAGAGCTATTTTTTTCAGATTTTATCTCAGATTTATTATGTATTAGAATTTATAATTTTGGTCATTGTGGGCCTATTGAGCATTGTATCTTGGAAAAGGCTTTGTAATGCACTAATCATAAAATGCCAACATTTTAATATCTTGAGGGGGTAATTTCTAAGACTAGTGGAAAGGGGGGGTGTTTCTTGTTGTCTCTTTTGCAACTTTCTTTCTCTTTTTTTGCACTCACAAACAATCTTCTTTTTTGCCTAAAATAGATCAATCAATAGTTCCTATATTAACACCCTATAACTATTTTGATTGGAAAAGTAAAATGTCCCTCTACTTGAAAAAGTATGGATTGTATAGGGTAACAATGGGACTAGAAATTTAACCAAAAATTGATGCAAACAAGATAAAATGGTTTAATAAGTGTGATAAAAATTTTGGAACCTTAGGTGTGTATCTCTAGATTTTCTCTTTCATGTTGAAAATTTTTCTACACCAAATGAAGTTTGGACAACATTGGAAAAACTCTTTGGTGCACAAGATGAATTAGGAGGTCATCAATTGGAGAATGAGCTAATAGGTTTAATTCTTTCAAGTTTTGATAGAATACAAGACTTCTTCACCAAACTAAAGGCCATAAGATTGAAATTGAAATAGTTTAGAATTGAGAAATATGATAAATAATTGATCTTAAGTATTCTCTCTAAACTTGGTCCAGATTATTCAATCTTTGTTTCTACATTCTATGCCACTAAAAGTGCCTTAGGAGCTTCCTACACAATTCCTTTTCTTGAAGTTTTTGCTAATGAACTCACAAAAGAACAAGACAAGTTGGTTCAAATGGGCACTATCAAATCTTTTAAGTCTCATGCTTTAGTTGCAAGTCAAGGCATTAAAGATCAGAAAGATAATGGCAAGACAAATAAGAAACAAAAGAATCAAGGAGAGAATGCTTCAAATATATCTTCATCTACTTCTAATGTAGACACTAAACCTTCTTCAAATCAAAGCAAATCTAAGAAGGAGAAGGTAAAATATGCTTATTGTAAGAAACTTGGTCATGATGAACACAAATATATGAAGAAACAGATTGATCACCTCACACGTCTTCTTGAGAAGAGTAATAAAGGGGTAATTGAATATCCATATTCATCAAACCAAGAATCTACAAAGAAAAAGGAAAAAGGCCATGCTAGTTATGCTTATATATCAGACAAACATAAAGGAAAGGTTTTGTGTGCTTCTACAAGTGTTGGATCAAGGAGATGACTTCTAAATTTGGGAGCCTCTCATCATATGGCTTCTTCACAATCCATGTTCTCCTCTTTTGAGTCTTGTGTTATGCCACCTATTTTGATGGGTAACTACATATATGAATGTAATTGGGAAGGGATCTATTTATATAGGGGATGACACGTTTAATGATGTAATGTGTGTACCTCATTTGTCTAATAATCTTCTTTCCATCTATTAGATTACTCATAGTGGTGCAGGGAAGACTGTGGAATTCTCTCCAGATTTAGTTCTAATCAAAGATTTGGAGAGTAGAGAGATAATTGCTACTAGGGTGGTTGATCATGCATCTCAATTGTACACCTTCTCATATTTTTTTCCCTATGATGGATTTGATCCTTTGCATGATGTTCACACTTCTAGTGTTGATTTTGATTGTGAGGAGAATTTTGGTTACTTGAACTTGAGTATTCTCACAAGTGATCCAATTCTTGAACCTTGCATTCCATCTCCTCCATCTATTTTTGCTACTTCATATTCTAGTGTTGCTTCTTTGAAAGTTTCCAGTGATTCTTTGCAGCAGGACATTCATTGTCTTTCAGATTTAGCTTGGGATGATCTCTTGATAGGTATTTTAGACTTTTTTATGGAGATATATATTGCAAATTTGGGAGACACTATTGATGGTATTCATCTTCTCTTTAATGAATTTGATTCTTCTTCAGTTGTTGTGAGAGAACACTTTGACCCTCTTGTCCAATCTCTACATGATCATTCATCACAGTTTGACATGAGTGTGGATACTTTAGATCAACATTTGGAGGATACATCTTCAAAGTAGATACTTGAGTCTTTGGATGGTGTTCTACATCAGTCTCTAGGAGATTATGAGTTTTCATTTTTAGCAGTGTGGCCTAGAACACCTGATTTGATTGTGGGAGCCTTCAACATTGACATGGGGACACTTGAGCCGAGTTTAGAGACTCCATACATCTTGAGTTTTCTTCCTACATATTCCTTTCAAGAGTGGGGAGATAGCTCACATACACCTTTGGTTTTTTTCTTCCTAAGGGGAGGAACATTGTTCGATGATCGTGGACCATCTTCTACATCCAATTTTGAGCATCTACCATTGGATCTCTTTGGGAGGGTTTCCTTTGTTAGAGTAATAAGTTATTCCACTTAATTAATTATATCATATTGGTTAATTAATTAAGTCACTTATTCCTTTAGTTACTTAAGCTAAACTTAGGCACATTAATAATTGATTAATTATTAATTGTGCACACTAGGGTTTCATTTAGGGTTTCCCTTTTAGGGTTTCTTGATCTCCTTCATAAGGATTGATCTCTTGGTTCATTCATTTTTCTGATAATACATTTTGCACATTGTCAGAGCCAAACCCTTGTTTTGTTCT
This sequence comes from Sequoia sempervirens, assembly GCA_007258455.2. Taxonomy (NCBI): domain Eukaryota; kingdom Viridiplantae; phylum Streptophyta; class Pinopsida; order Cupressales; family Cupressaceae; genus Sequoia; species Sequoia sempervirens. The sequence goes on along the minus strand of VDFB02075321.1, from coordinate 64,815,283 downwards.
CTCTCTTTCTCTGTGACAAGTTTCTTGCATGCAGGTGTTCATTGGGTTATGTGGATTTGTATTTCTAAAATCCTAACATGGTATCAGAGCTCCAGACCTGCAACTACTTGTTCATGATCTAAAGATATGGCCTCTCTGTGAGTTTCAAGTGCAAGTGTTTCCACAGGCATATTTTCTACAAGATCTGGGGGTAGCCATTTTTTCAGGACACTATGGGCTCAAACGGACGTCGTCGTCGTGTTCGCAACATCCCAAAACCCTAGAAACGCCTGTCAAATAGTCCATTTTGGTGAAGTTGATTCGGGAGGCAAAAAAAATTTCTAGGGAGGCTGTACGACCTCCCCAGCACGCTTCATGAGGCAGAAAATCTCAAAAATCGTGTGAAAACGGTCAAAAATTGCCTTGGTTTCTACACCTCCCGCGGGCTCAAACAGGGTTCACCCCAGTCACATGGAGGACCGAGGGCCCTCCGCCAGCCCCTACGGGCTTATTGACTCCTGCCCCTGGTCATATCGACGACTAGGGGCTCTGCCGATCTCCAGCCCAGCCCTTGGTCATATCAGCGACTAGGGGCTCTGTCAGATTTTTTTTGTAGGGGGGCCCATTTTTTGCAGCGATGGCCAGACGGCTGCCAATTTTATGCTCTTGAACCACTGACGTCAGCATGACGTCAGCGACTGTACGGCCACTCTTTGCCCCCTCCTAGTCCAATTTGCCCTAAAGGAGCAATTTTTTTGTTTTTGGCATAACTTGGGCATACGGTATCGAGATAGGGCAAACAATATATCGTTAGAAAGTTGGTTCCGGGCACTTTCATTTGGTGTAGTTTATTTTATAGTATTTTTCTGTTTTACTACATTTATTGCTGTTTGAAGTCAGATGTACTTTTTATGCTTTCGAGTTCATAACTTTTTGCCACGATCTCCGATTTTCACTATCTTTGCAGCGTTGGAAAGCTATTGAGGAGCTCTATGTTGTTGTCCATGCACTTTTTTTGTATATGTCCCAGGTTGATCACTTAGTCCAAATTTGGCCCGATGGGTTGTTTGGTGATTACTTGGATGTTTTGGCAGTTGGGAGAGTGCATCTTGCATCTTTGCACTTCGTTTTCAGTAATACATCATTCAATAATTGCTTGTTGCTTCATAGATTTCAGGGTTGTTCCCGTTTGGAGTTTTCGAGTGTTCCGAGGCATCAGGTCTGCTATCGCTTTTTTCATGATTCCTTGAGTCAATCAGTGACTCTCATCCATTTTTAGTAGTAGACAGAAATATCTTTCCTTGTTTGCCATATTTTGGTTCCAGTGTTACTCTACAGAGTTCTTCCAGTGCTTCTTTGCAACATGCCATCTCATTGTAGGGGGGTTTTGTCCCACTGGGTTTTTCCTTCTCTACCTCATTCTTGCATTTGTAAATGGGTACCTGATCAGGCCTAGTTGTCGGGACCCATCTTTGCTTTCATGCATCTTATTCTAGTGTTTTAGCTTCTTCCTAAGTTCATCTTAAGGGGGGGTGTTAGAGTAATAAGTTATTCCACTTAATTAATTATATCATATTGGTTAATTAATTAAGTCACTTATTCCTTTAATTACTTAAGCTAAAGTTAGGCACATTAATAATTGATTAATTATTAATTGTGCACACTAGGGTTTCATTTAGGGTTTCCCTTTTAGGGTTTCTTGATCTCCTTCATAAGGATTGATCTCTATGTAATCATTGATTCTCTTCAATGCATTTTTACTTTGAGGTTTACAAAACATCTTCTTTGGTTATGCTTGTCTTTTTCATGTGACAGGTATCCCTTTGCATGCAGGTGATCTTTGTTTTCTAACATCCTTTTCCTTCCACTTCATTTCTCTCTCTCTATTATGGGGGGTGTACTTCCTTTTTGTGGGATGGGGCTTCTTCTTCTTTGGGGTGAATTTTATATGTACATGGGTACCTAACATGGATTCATTTTTTCAGGACCCATCATCTTTTGCATCCTTCTAAGCTATGCTTAAGGGGAGGTGTTGGTGTAGGTTTTTATTTTCCTAGTGGGTTAATTTATTTTCCCTTAGTCCTAGGTTTTTCCTACACTTTTATTAAGCTTGCTTAAGATAATAAAGTGAGTTTATTACTAGGAGATAAGTGTGTGGTGTCCCTTCCTTAAAGGGTGGAACCACTTTCCACTTTTGGTTGTCCATATCCACTTTTGGTGGCATCCTCCACTTTTGGTGGTACATCTCCACTTTTTGTGGTTGACTCCAATTGGTTGTATTTTCCACATACCTCCTCTCCTAAGTTCTATATAAACTCACTACCTAGATTTTATTTGCATACTCTTTCAATACTCTTACATCTATTGCAATACTCTTGCATCCATTCATGCATATTGTCATATTTGCATAATCTCTCGGAGTCCTAATTTGCATTCTTATTTTTTTCTAGTTTATGTAACTTTGATTTTCTATTAAAAATTTAATTGGGTTATTCAATATATTTTAGATTTCTAACATGTAGGAGAAGGAAGAGACAATATTGGATAAATTGATGAACACCAAGGTTGATTTCAAATGGGTGAAAGATGACATATGGAAATTGGAGATATGTATAGCCACAACTTCCAACAGTATTGAAAATTCAAAGTTCAGATTGGAATAGGTTGATGACGTAGATACAAAAATAATGGAATGGGTTGATGGCCTAGATACAAAAATAATCACCTAAGTGCTGGCCAATTTTGAAGAATATAAGTAGCTACAAAAACATGCATAAGTAAAAACATTTTTTTTAAAAAGGAATAATTTTTCTGACTTGTCAAACAAGGAATATACTATTTTGATGCCTTATTTCTTAGAAAGAGGGGTGCAGTTTGGAACTAAAGCAAACATATGGTTCATAACAACAAACTGGAAGCAATTTTCTAAAAAATCAAATTTTACTAGTTAATTGAAGTTCTTTATGGGAACTACCTAAAATTGTGGATCTGCATGTTGGGCGCATTGTAGGTGTTTAATGTTCATTTTATAGGGAATAATATTTTTATTTCTCTATAAACTATAAATCTTCTCCCATTCCTAGAGTCCAAAGGTTGGAGATTTAGGCCGAAGGTCCAATAATATAGGTTTTCTAAAATTTTCCTATTTTTACTAGATTTTCATAGTTAGGCTTTAAAAATAGTTAGTTTGAAGAAGTGTGAATCTATACACCAGTGGAGTTTTGTTGGGTTTATAGAAGCTGCAGACTTTGGAATATAATAAAATCACTGGATTTCGTCATTTATAGATTGCATACTCACATGCAAATGGTATTTTCCTATTATTGTAATTTGTGATTATTCAAAGAGATACAATTATTAATATATTGAATTTTGTTTGAAATGGATAATGTTTGTGGGTTATGAAGTATGCCTCTTGAACTTAGCACTAAAAAAAATATAATCGTGTGTAATACAAGTTTGTTTATCTTTAGTTTTTTGAAAATGTCTCTTTGATGCATGATGAATTATATTAATTGGAATGAATATATTTTCTCTTTTCTTGTGCACCTTGTTTTATCTTTTTGAGATTTGTTTAAACTCCTATTAGTTAATATTGGATCATGAACTCTCCCAATTTGGAATAAAATACCAGCAAGCCCCCTTGAATATTACAACCATCGTGATTGCTTTGCAAGACAACATAGTTGCGACCCAACTCCCAAGACCTTGGAAGGTTGTTGATCTTAGGATTAGTTTTCTTTTTAGGAGAGGTAAGGTGATCATTACCCTACATGTGATGTGTGTGTCAAATATTCCATCAACAAGGTCCGATTAGGTGGGATAGGGGTTGTGGGTCTTCCTAGTCCAACCTTATTTTGTTTTTTATATATTTGTTAAATAATTATTTAATTTATTTTCCCATTTTAAATTCAATTTCTCAAAAACACTAAATAAATAAGTATAATTAGGCACATTCACTTAGAAGGGAGTTAAACATATTGTGAAATTGTCAAGGGTGACAATTTATGGTGCTATAATATCTTATTGATAAATAAATTGTGAATCATGTTTGTTGGCTATGTATAATCCTTTGTATGAGCTAAACTAGAAATTTCATTAGTGAATTCTTGTTGATCTACATTGGCATCAAGATCATAATAATCCTCATTATTCTTATCATGGGGAGTATAAAATGGTTTAGATTCATTAGAATGGGCATCCCATAATAGGTTTTTAGGTGAGCACTCCTTAATGGAAGATTATGATCATAAGTAGCTTGTGGCATAAACAATGCAATATGGATTTGAGAAAAAAAAGACAATAAATAATTAAAAATTAAAAATTAAAAATGTCAGTGATGTATCAAACCTAAAAATTAAGACCTAATAAAGGATTAAAGGGTGGATAAGTAGTGGCTAGATTTGGTTAAAATAGAGCTCACAAAGTAAGGAAAAAACCCTATAAGGAGATAGTATTACAAGAACACAAACCCTATATGTATTTAAAAAATGATTATGCAATCACAAATGGTAAATTTAAAGCCCTAAACATAGTGAAAGTATAAAACCTAAGGTTGAATCCTAGGAGGTGTAAGATTGAAAGGTCAAACAATAATTTGATGGAAAATAAAATTTCCCTAATGTCAATATAGGTTAATTGAACTGGCAATATGATGCAAGAGAATTTGGGTTCACATGCAATCTTGCATCACCCAAAAATATTTCCTTTGAGTTTTTCTTTTTGGATTTTGTTAGTGTAGTTGGTTAATTATTCATGGGGATAAATTCAAAAATAATTTGGAAAAATGATGATGTATTCTAGTAGAGGAGATAAATCTGCTGTCATAGAACAAGTTTCATGAATTTGGTTGCAAAGCAAGCAAGTTTTTGTCTTGCGGGTTTTCAACCCACTACTGAACATTTGCAGAGCTTTACATGTGAATCAAATTATTGTGGAGTTTTAGATGGATATGGGTTGTTGGATTTAAGACCACACAACTTAACCTTGGTAGAAAATCCTAAGTGAACCGATACTTTGTTTTGGTTGATATTTGTCCATTTCAAATAGATTTTTCCACATCGTAGGAAGAGTGGCATCATTTGACCTTGTAGAGATTTCAAATGCATATGAGCATTGTGGAAAATTTTCTTCTAATTTAATGTTTGTGAGAACTTTGACTTCATTTGAACATTCTGGGAAATTTGGCTCTAGCAAGATATTTGCAAGAACTTTGGCTCTATCTAAAAATTTGTGGGGAGACCTTGGTGAACTGAACCTAACCATGTAATGAAATGGATTTGATGCTTAGATCTGTCTTTGATGTCAACATGGCACTCGATAACATCACCAAGTATGAATTATGGAAAAATATCATCAATTGAATTAGAGCAAAATTTCATGATGGAAGTTGTGGATTGTGAACTTTTATCTTGCATCTACTCTTGTAGGATTTTGGCTTGCATTTACATTTGTGAAATTTTAGTATGAATCTGCACTTGTGGGAATATGGAGGTCATCAAAACTTGTGGACTTTTGACTTACATATGTAGTTTAGTTTCTTACAAAAAATTGAAGGTTGTAACTACCTAGTTCAAATCTAATTCATCTTCCATGGCTTTTGATGGATAAAAAGGGGGAAGATGCCCTTTCTTGGGATATTTTGATAAATTTCAAAAGGTCAATCATGAAGAATGTTCATTTGAATGTATTCTTGTAACTGCTTTTTTTGTCAAACATTAATTTCATTATTTTATTGATTATGTAAATAATTTTCTGAAGTGAATAAGGAGTTGGCTCCATGATTGGGTAATTTGAAAAAATTCCCTAATCATGACTTCATAATAATCATGTCTTGATGTGCAATGTGCACATTGATAATTATTTGAATTTAGTGTAATTATTTTAAGAAGCAAATGATTAGAAAGAAACATAAGCCTTTTTTTAATTTTTGACTATAACACACTATACAAAGGTCATAAGATAAGGGGATGAAGCATATTGATAGCTATAATTTCTAACATAACAAGGTTGATAATGCTCTTAGTTTATTTTCCTCCCTTCTCTTAAGGGAGATGCATGTGTTGTCTTGCATATTGGCATAATGCAAGAAGTTATAGGATAGGGAGATACATAAATTTCCAAATCATTATAATTAAGATATTGCAACATTATTTTGATGTCTATCAATGCTCTTTTAAATATAATACCTTGGAATTTATGGATTGGAAAACCCCCGCCCTATCAAATTGGATTTCACATGAGTACCATGATATATCAAGTAATTGACTCAAGTTTTAGGTCATGTATATTTTTAAAGGTGGGCTAACATAATGATCAAATATACCATAGTAGAGTATGGAAAATCAAGTGATTTGCTATCACTTTTCTTGATAATAGCAAGAACTCTTCTAATCTCTTATTTGAAAACACTTTTATCTACTCATAAATTGGGAATGATAATAACATGTTATCTAATGTACAAAAGAATTGTGTAACTACTCATCCTTGAGATTTATATTGGTTATCCCTCTCATCTATTATGTTTTGCATCATTCATCTAGCACCCCCAAATACTTTAACGCGTGCTTATATTATGTAGAGAAACTAATTCATTCACTATAAAGAAATGTATATAGAACTCAAATATAGTCCATTCATCATTGGTAAGGAAATTATTATTGTGTGACATGAGTAGCTCCCAATTAGGAAATTTTAGCTCTACATTTTTTATACAAGGTGATGTATAGAGTTGTTAGTTACTGCCATTATGTTATTGATCATAGTAGTGTTTCTTTAGCCATGTGCCTTTGGCAAGGGCTAGCTGGTTTGGATTTTTGTTTGGGAATCACTTACCCATTGCTACTCATAATCATAAGATAGGTGCAACTAATAAGTTCAAAATATTGTTTTGATTAAACTTGTTGAATACCTAATACCTAAGAATGTTATAGTATATGTTAAACTTATAAATGAAGCTCTCTTCTAATATATGTAACTTTGTGATTATAGTTAACAAATATTTCATTAAAAAATTATATTATGCTACTAAAATATAATGAATAAATGACATCCATGCATAAGTTGTTGAAGTTATACTATATTGATGAGGGCCACACCGCCCAAAACCCACAGAAATCACAATAACAGATACCAACACAGAAGATGCAAGAAAGAAAAATGACTCACTTTAAATTATTTTTAGAAAATGAAATTACAGATTCAAAGCTTACATGCTACAGCCTCATGAGCTTGATTCATTACAACAAAATCAACTTTGAAAAGAAAATCTACTATTCGGAGCCACAATCTGCACTATTAGGGCTGCCTTCTTCAACCCCCACTTAACCCTTTTTATCTTCCCCAATAACCGCCCTAGAATGTTCTAGAAAGTTCATATTTCCCCTTTTTGTTTTGGCACCAAAAGTCTCGCCATTTGATTTCTTTCCCAAGAAGAAATTTTAGTGAAATTCACTTTTTAAAGGACCAACTTCACAAGGCCATAACTTTTGATCTGGGTATCCGATTTGCTATTATTGCATATCGTTGGAAAGCTCTCAATGAGCTCTATAACACTTGAGCTCATTGTAGGTCAGTTCAACCACTTTTTGAGTTGTTTCGAGGCCTCTAAATTTTTATATATGAAATTGAAGCTGCATTGGAAAAATTTCTCAGGATGGAAACTTTAATATCTCTCAAACCGTGCAGGGTATTGAGGTGATTCTTTTGCATCCGGAAATTTTTTTTAACTCTGCTCCTTCAGGTAAATTTTCACGTCCATACGAGACCTTTTAGGATGACTTACTAAAAATAGTAAGTGCCCATTTTTTGCTATTTTTGACACCTGATAGTCTTATACCCCTTAAGTGCCATAATGGGACTCAAAACAACTAAAGAAAATAAAGAAAACATTTTTTTTGGGGTGATGCAAGATTGTCATACACCGTTGGATGCTCCTGCATCAGACACCTAGGGTAATTTGAAAAATGACCCTATCACTTCTCAGGAGTTAAAGGGAAACCAAGACGGTTAACCTCAGCCTCAGACAACCATGATGAATCTTCAATAGGCCTTGCTCTCCATTTCACCAAGTAATTTACATATTTATTGTTTCTTGTGCTTCTATCCACACGGCTATCCAAGATTTATTCTATCTCTTCCTTGTCTGAAGTAGGTGCTAGAATTTTCAACTGTTCATTTATCGACCCCTCCTCTATATCACCTTCATGATACTATGTCAAATCAACAATGTTGAACATAGGAGAAATGTTTATTCCACTAGGCAACTCTACCTCATAATCATTTCCTAAATCATGCTTCTTTAGGATCTTGCATGGTCCAAACTTCTTCATCTTTAACTTGTTGTATGTACCAATTGGAAACCTTTCCTTTCACAAATGAACCATGAATTCATCTCCTACCTGGAACTCCTTATACCTCCTTTTTTAATCTATTTGAGCCTTATATTGTGAGTTCATCTTGTTGATGTGTTTCTTCACTTCTTCGTGCAAATTCTTTAGGTGCTCAACAAAATCTTCAGCCTCAGTACTACTCTTCTCCCCCTTATCCATCTTTCTCAGTTCAGAAGCAGTTCTTGGACTACTCCCATGCACAATCTGGAATGGTGATTTACCAGTGCTCCTGTTGATAGAATTATTATAAGAAAATTTTGCCTGTGGTATAATCAAATCCCATCCCTTAGGCTTATCTCCTACTAAGCATCTTAGCAATTTACCAAAAATCCTATTCACCACCTTTGTTTGTCCATCAATCTGTGGATGGTGTGCAGAACTGAACTTCAAATTTTTCTTCAACTTCTTCCATAATGTCCTCCAGAAATAACCAACAAATTTGGTATCTCTATCTAAAACTATACTCTTTGGTAGACCATTTAGTCTCACCACCTCTCTAAAAAACAACTATGCAACATGAACAACATCACTGGTCTTATGACACTGAATGAAATGTGCCATCTTTGAAAATTTATCCACCACCACAAATATGGATCATGCCCTCTATGTGTCCTTAGCAAGCCAAGAACAAAATCCATGCTAATATCCTCCCATGGCCTCTCAAGTACATGTAATGGCTGATACAATCTAGTATTTTGACTTGTTCCTTTCACCATCTGACATACTCTACAACTTTGTACAAAATTATTCACATCTTGTTGTAACTGTGGCCAATAATAATTCTCACTAACAAGAGCAATGATCTTATCTCGATCAAAATGTCCAGCCAATCCTCCACTATGCTTCTCCTTGATGAGATTCTCTCTCATAGAACTCCTTGGAATGCACAATTGGCTTCCTCTAAACAACATTCCATCTTGGATTAAGAAATCCAACCATCTCGTCCTGTCTAGAATGTAACAGGTTCCAAAGAAGCCTTCCAAGCTTCTGCAAAGTCTAGGTCTTCTAGATACAAACTCTTGAGTTCATTGAACCCAACAACCTCTATATTCATTTCTATCAACAAATTTTTCCTTCTACTCAAGGCATCTATAACTTTTTTTGACCTTCCACTCCTGTGCTTCAAAAAAAAGGTATAACTCTACAAAAAATCAACCCATTTTAAGTGCCTTTGATTCAACTTTCCTTGAATATTGAGATACTGCAAAGCCTGGTGATTAGTATATAAAACAAATTATTTTGGAAACAAATAGTGTCTCCATTTCTTCAAAGCTTGGACTATAGCATTAAAATCTTGCTCATAGACAAAATATTTCTTCTTAGCTTCATTTAACTTCTCACTAAAATAGGCAACAGGCTTACCTTCTTGACTTAAAATAGCTCTTATGGTAATGCCACTAGCATCACAATCTACCTGAAAGACCTTATTGAAATTTGGAAGTGCCAAAATAGGTTGCTGTGTAACTTTCTTCTTCAACATATCAAAAATTTTGGTTGCTCATGTAGTCCACTTAAACTCTTTTCTATCCCCTCTCATCGCTTCAGTTAGAGGTGCACAAATATTACTGAAATTCTTAATAATTTTTTGTAAAAACTTGCTAGACCGTGAAATGATCTTACCTCTGTAACATTGCTCGGGGTAGGCCATTCAATGATAGCTTTCACCTTCTTTGGATCCATTTTAAGACCCTCTGCTAAGACAACAAATCCCAAATACACCAAATCTCTCTTCACAAAACTACATTTCTTCAAATTAATTAGCAGCTTCTCAAAAACTCTTCAGATATGCATCAAGTGCTCCTCCAATGTCTTATTGAAAATGAAAATATCATCCAATTAAACAATAACAATTTTTCCTAAAAATTATTTCAATACCTCATTCATAAGCCGCATAAATGTGCTTGGTGCATTGGTTAGCCCAAAAGGCATGACTAACCACTCGCACAAGCCCTCCTTGGTTTTAAAGGTTGTCTTCCATTCATCTTCTCTAATTCAGATTTGGTGATATCCGCTCTTCAAATCTATCTTCGTGAAGCATTCAACCCCTCTCAAACAATCCATAATGTCATCCATTCTCAGCAAGGGAAATCTATACTTGATGGTGATCTTGTTGATGGCTCTAGAATCTGCACACATCTGCCATTCCCCATCCTTCTTTGGTGCTAGTATTGCAGATACTGCACATGGACTCAAACTCTCTCTAATCAATCCCTTCCGCAACAACTCTTGCACTTGTCTATTCAAATCATCACTCTATGTTTGAGTCATACAATGAGCTGCCTTATTCAGAAAACTGGTTCCTAGAATAAGGTCCATCTGATGACTAATCTTTCTTACAGGAGGCAAACCTTCAGGTACATTATCAGAAATAATAGCTTGAAACTCATTCAACAAATCTGAAACCTCTACAGGTACCTTAGTAGTATCTTCTTTATCAACTCTAGGGATCAATGCAAAACACATATGCTCATGCTTCATACCTTCTAGGAACTTTCTTCCATCAACCAAAAAAATTCTTGCATTATTGCATACCTTTTCTTCTACCTCTTTCAAGGGCTTCAACTTATGACGAACCCCATCCTTTGTCAAAGAATAGGTGTTGGCATGTCCATCATGTACTACTCATCAATCAAACTACCACGGTCTTCCTAACAACATATGACAAACATCCATAGGCATAATATCACACAAAACCTCATCATGGTAATTTCCAATCCTGAACTTTACCAGACATTGCTCATTTACCAAGGCTTTATGGTCCTTCTCTAACCAAGAAATTTGGTAAGGGTTTGGATGCCTTCTTCTCTCCAACCCCAAATTACTAACCATTTCTTCTGAATCAAGGTTATCAGTACTACCTCCATCAATAATAACATTACAAACTTTACCTTCACACTTACATCTGGTGCAAAACAAATTCTTCCTTTGAGTTGGCTCCTTCTCCTCATTCAACAAGGATCTTCTAGTAACAAGAACCTCTCCTCTTTCTACATCCTCAGAATGTGAAGACTCGACATCTTCATCTACATGTGCAAATCGTGCATTACCCTCATGTCTTCTATTTTTCCTTCCTTGATGTTGAGGACACTCATAGGCTCTATGTCCTTCTTCTCCACACTAGAAACATATTCCATGGAAGCCTCCTCTTCCTGGTCCTGGTCCAGATCTTCCTCTTCCTCTTTGGTCTCCATTATCTGATCACAAGGATGGTAGGTGTTATCTCCTTTCTGGTTCTGGTTGCTACTAGAGCCTTCACCCTCCTTTTGATCTTCATTTCAACCTCCATATGACCATCCACCGGTCTTTCCTCCACGACCTCCACCTCGTTGTTTTTTCTCAAACCTCTTGTTCAATCGTTCTTCAACCTTTAGAGAAAACTAATAAGCATCCTCAATAGTGGTCATTCTTACCAGTGCCAATTCTTCCTGTATGCTTGGCTTTAGCTCGTTAATATAATGAGCAACTTTATCTTTATTTGCCTCAGAATGTCCTATCTGAATCAAGACCTTGTGAAATTCCTCTATATATTCTTTCACTATCCTTGTCCCTTGCCACAAGCTCTGCATCTTCTTAAGCAACTCCAATTCATAATCGACTGAAATAAATTGTTTCTTCAATTTTGACACCATTTTGTCCCATCAGGAAATTTTATCTTTCCCTTGTCTTCCTCTTTCTAACTAGACCTCTTTCCACCATATACTAGCGTGACCTTTCAATTTTGTCTTTGCAAACCTCACTCTGTGAGGATCTTCAATCTCCTCAAACTCGAAAAATTCCTCCATGTCATTGATCCAATCAATCAATTCTTCAGGATTCATATTTTCACTAAAAGTTGAAACCTCCATTTTAGGTCTCTTCCCAATTCTTGAGATCCCTCGCAACAATCTTCTTTCTCTAGGATCCATTGGATCCTGCTCTTCCTCTTCCGTTTCCTCTTTTGTTTCATCTTCACTGTCATCTCTATCTCGTTGTACATCTCTTCTTTGAACCTCTTGTTGCAAGGTTTCTAATTTCCTTCTAAGGGATCTGATTTCATCTATAGGTGGATCTCTTCCTCCACCATGGCCTCTACCTCTGCTATATTGGGAAAGTATTGGAGGCATCTTGAACTCAACCCACACTCATAGGTCCTGCTGCAACTACCTCACGTTTGATGCTCTGTTACAGGCTTGAAAGAACTCCTGCTCTGATACCACTTGATGAGGGCCACACCACCCAAAACCCACAAAAATCACAACATATACCAACATAGAAGATGCGAGACAAAAAAATGACTCACTTTCAATTATTTTTAGAAAATGAAATTGAAGATTTAAAGCTTACATGCTATAGCCTCATGGGATTGATTCATTACAAGAAAATCAACTCTGAAAAGAAAATCTACTATTCTGAGCCACAATTTGCACTATTAGGGCCACCTTCTACAACCCCCACTTAACCCTTTTTATTTTCCCCAATAACCGCCCTAGAATTTTCTAGAAAGTTCATATTTCCCCTTTTTTTTTTGGTGCCAAAAGTCTCGCCGTTTGATTTTTGGCTCGGGAAGAAATTTTAGTGAAATTCACTTTCTAGAGGACCAACTTCGCAAGGCCATAACTTTTGATCCGGGTGTCCGATTTTCTATTATTGCATATCGTTGGAAAGCTCTCGATGAGCTCTACAACATATGAGCCCACCATAGGTTGGTTCGACCACTTTTTGAGCTATTTCAGAGCCTCTAAAGTTTTATATCTAAAATTGAAGCTACATTGGAGAAATTTCTCAGAACATAAACTTTAATATCTCCCAAACCGTGCAAGGTATTGAGGTGATTCTTTCGCGACCAGAAATGTTTTTGAGCTTTGCTCCTTGGAGTAAATTTTCACATCCATATGAGCCCGTTTATACTGACTTATTAAAAATAGTAAGTTCCCATTTTTCGCTATTTTTGACACCTGACAGTCTTATACCCCTTAAGTGCTATGATGGGACTCAAAAAAACTAAATAAAATAAAGAAAACAATTCTTTTTGGGTGATGCAAGATTTCCCTACATCGTTGGATGCTCCTGCATCATATATGTTGATTATGGAATGAAAAATAAGTGTAGTTAAAGGGGTTACAATGTGGCACTAGCAAAGACAACTATGATTCATGCAATTTTACTCTATTAAATCCTAATGAGACAATTAAGGTAAATAGTTTATGGATATCGACAAATGTGTTTAGATGTTGGTCAATCAGGGATGTAACAAGAATGTTGAAAATATGTGCTACATGTATACATAACAAAGTTCTTATTCCAAAATAATGTATTTATTCTATATATAGATCTTAACAAAGTAAATTAAAAAATGCACCATTCATAAGTAATCAAAAGATAGAGTAAAAATACTATATTAGTGTTTGTAAGTTGATAATGTAGTGGATTCTTATTATTAAATCATTAGTTGGATACATAGGAAAACATTTGGATATTAACCTAAGCATATAAATATTAATAATGTGAATATTATTTAAAAGGTGATATTAAAAAATATTTATAGTCTCATCCTTAAATGAAGAGATATTATGTCAGGGACATTTTTTATTAGTTAAGCAAGAAAACAAGGGCCTTGTCCCTTAATAAAAGCTACCCAAAGGCTACTAAAAATAGTCCCATGCTAGCCAAAAATAGCAGATTAACAACATAAAAAAAACTAATCATAAACAACAACAAAATAAGCAAGGACAAACAAGTGTACTAGGGAGGAAATAATTTCCCCATTCCTAAGATAAAAAATTAAAGAAATCATCATTCTCCAACCAATAGTATAGAAAGGGTGGCAACCAATATGTTCATAACCATTGTGATAAAATGTATCATATTGTTCATTCTTTCTTCCATTCCCTCTATTATGTTCTTCAAGTTGGAAATCTAGATAGTGGTTTCACCATAGAGGGAGCATAGATTATGTCATGTATGTTGAAACTATATTTGTTTTACCTTTTTTTATGCTTTGACTTTCATAAAATGTAAGCACGTTATAACACACTTGCATTATGTGAACACATTCACAAAACGAGAGTGTGTTATATTGTGCTCGTGTTATGTTTTGCATTAAAAAAATTCTATTTAGTTTTTCTCTCATTCCCTTTCTCCTTGTCATTCAACGAAACTATATACATGAAATAAAGTATAAGTTGACATTTACATATAAAAATTTAATTTCTTATACTTTTAGTTATATTTCATGTATCTAGTTTCAAGATGTTTGAGAGAGGTTTCAGATCTCTAGGAGTTATAATGCAAATTCTAGTTTTTGGAAGATCTTATAATTTTTTAGATAGTCAAATTTTAATAATCAGTATGTTAAATTTTAGTAATCAACAAGTTGTATCATCTTTCTCTCTTTCTCTCACTCATTGTTTATCCCTTATACTCTAGACCTCTCTCTCTCATTATCTTTGTCCCTTTGTCTAACTCTCTTTCCCTTGAGCTCAAGAACTACCTCTCCACCTGTTCATCCT
>VDFB02075321.1:64788985-64799715 GCA_007258455.2 Sequoia sempervirens | reverse complement strand
GAGAGAGAGAGAGAGAGAGAGAGAGAGAGAGAGAGAGAGAGAGAGAGAGAGAGAGAGAATGGATATGTAGAGAGTTATCTCTTGAGCTCAAGGGAGAGAGAGTTAGATAAAGGGATGTAGATAGTGAGAGAGAGAAGTCTAGAGCATAAGGGATAAACAATGAGTGAGATAGAGAGAGAGGATGGATATGTAGAGAGGTAGCTCTTGAGCTCAAGGGAGAAGAGTTAGATAAAGGGATGGAGATAGTAAGAGAGAGAACTCTAGAGCATAAGGGATAAACAATGAGTGAGATAGAGAGAGAGAGAGAGATTATACAACTTGTTGATTACTGAAATTTGACATGTTGATTACTAAAATTTGTTTTTTTGAAAAATTATAAGATCTTCCAAAAACTAGAATTTCTATTATAACTCCTAGACATCCGAAACCACTCTCAAACATCTTGAAACTATAAACATGAAATATAACTTAAAGTATAAGAAAGTAAATTTCTATATGTAAATGTCCATATGTAAATATAACTTCAGTTTTTATTTCATGCATATAGTTTCATTGAACGACAAGGAGAAAGAGCAAGAGAAAGAAAAAAAATAAAGAGAAATTTTTTTTAATACAAAACATAACGGGCTCGCATTTTGTGCAATCACATAACCCACTCACATTTTTGTTTGCTTTAGATATTTCCAAGCCTTTGGCTTGGATTTTCCTTGTGCTTCGAACCCAAAGGCTTGGAGTGAATTTCAAACGTCCAAAGACATGTTTTTGTAGATTGCAAAAAATTGAAATAATCTCGAGCATGCTCCCCATCAAGTTTGCACATGCTTCAATGTCAAGTTGAAAAAACACCATGGTAATGTTAAGCTCTCTCTTAGCTATCTAACCATGTAATTTTTTTCACATTTTGAGTATGTTAAGGTTTTCATCTTTATTTTATTTTGTTGGTGTATCTGTTTTTTGTCAAAAACCAATGTTTGGTATTTCACTTTATTTTTTAACCGTTCATCCACATTTGAAATAAATTACATTTTTAGAAACTAGACTCCATTCTACACATATTCAATTTTTTTTTTCGATTGGTTTTAAAAAACTTTAAGGGGGAGCACACTCAGATTTCTATTTTTTAGGATGTGTCCACTTTCAAAATTAGTAAAAAATCATATATTCATTTAAAAATTAGCAAAAAAATTCAAGATAAACTACATGGCGTTAGATAATTTCTCACCAAAGTGATTTTTAAAATACTAAAAAAAGTTAACATTTTAGGGGCCCAACCACACCATACACTGTGTTATGTTTTAAAAAAAAAAAATAGGTCCAATTTGTGCGGCTCCCCCTTTTGGACCCCTTAATCTCTACCCTTTAAAAAATAGTAGTTTAGAAAGTAGATTCAGAGCACTATGAATCTTGTTTTCATTGCAACTTAAAATTTTGAGTGTAACTATCTTCAATTTCTCATCCAAGGATAGTCTTACCTGATTTTAAAAAAAAGTGGCCACTTAAGACCCCTTTTTGGTCCCCCTCTTTGTGTACTTACCTGAATGTACCTCATCCATTCAGACATTACATTTTCTATTGGTACACATGTTGACTCTCATTATAAATAATGAAAATAGTGCATTAAAGATAAAAGTAGTGAACATATTTTATGATGATCAAATGAAAAATCAACAGTGGATATGCAAAAACCCACGTCCTACAATGAATGTACGAAGCTCATAGAATGCTTGAGTTGTTTCATGCTTTTAAGGGCATCAACTAAATTTATGCACTTTACATCCATGTACGTATTGAAAGAAATGAGATTTAATATAAAATATATTATATTTTTATATTTTATATAATATAGTATTATATTATAAATATTAGATATATTTTATATATTACAATTTATTACAGTTTTTTTAAAATTATATTATAATATAATATAGTATATTTATGTTGAAGGTGATTTTTTATATGAGGGGTTAAGTTGTTTTGAGAGATTGATAAGCAAGAATATATTGAAGGCAATTTCTTTGATTGTATATTTATAGTCTATTAGAACAATGCAAGACCATTGAAATAATTGTACTCATTTATTCCATTAGATTCTTCTGTTTGTACATGTGGTAAGAAAGAACGTACTTTCACTATTTTCTATTCACCAATTTATTTTTCCATTTGCTATTTTTTGCTCACTAGAAGTAGCAAAGAGTGTTTGTATATGTGTCTATACATTATATGCTTGTTTTGTAGGCTACAATCATTGTATTTCATGAGACACTATATCATCTTTTGATATGGTCAAACACTATGAGAACACATCAAACTTAATATAATATATAATATAAATTATATTTTTATTTATATGGATGATGTATATGTTTATTACAAAATTATATTTTTTTATATAATATATAATATATTATTAAATATATTTTAGTATCATATAATATTAAATTATTATGTATTTAATACTTATTTATATTTGTTATTTAGTTATATATTTATTTTACATAAACTTTATATTGTAATTATATTTATTATTATATCTTATATTCTATATAATATATTATTTCGTTTTAATAGAATATTTATTTTTAAATATAGTGTTATTTATATTCATTAATAAGATATAGAAGACTTAATTATAGAGAGGAGGTTTTTTATAACAATAATTATACAATGGTGTGAATTTTATATATAAAATATATAATTAAATAATAAATATTAAATATTAAATATAATATAGTTCATACAATATACAAAATTATAATTTTATATTTATTATCCGAGTTGATCATATTTAACATTTAGAATTAGTGAAAGTGCTCACCAATGAGTGAATGACATATCATATGTTTTTGTTGCAAATGATGATAGAGAAATTAACATTGAGGAAGAGGGATATATATATATATATATATATATATATATATATATATATATATATATATAGACCTCAAGAGAGATGTCCCCATGGATATTTGTCATCTTTGGATCACTAGCACAAAATAGTTGATTGAAAAGACTAGTCTCTCTTTTCTCTATCTCTATTTTCCTTTATATATCTTATTTCTCCCCCCATCCTATCTCTTTGTATTCCTTCCTCTATCAATCTACCTCTCTTTATATATATATATATATATATATCCTTTACTTTTCTCTATATATTATTTATCTTCTATATCTCTTTTTTCTTCTCTCCACCACTTTTCTCTTTCCCTCTATATCTCTTTTCTCTATTTGGCTTTCTATATTCCACTTTCCATGTTATATGAATTTTAATAATTATAAGACAAAGAAAAATAAAATATGAAATTTACAACAAAGAGGTAGCACCTTCTATTCGAAAGAAAAAGTTGGATTTACTTTCATGCCACCACTTGCCTAAGAGTCACTTTAATATCAACAATTTCTAATACATCTAGATCATGTATATCTTTAGAGATAATAATTCCTCTAATACATATTTGTCAAGACACCCATGCACTAGAATCTAGCATAATAAAAAACTATGAACATCTCATCTTATTACAAAAGAATGGCCCATTTCTACCATCACAAAATTATATCAATATCAAGATCAAACATATGATGCAGCATAGCTTAACACTAAAAATTCTTTGGGAATATTAGGTGTATGTTATATGGTATCGATCATACCTACATATCAACCTACATTTAAGTCCTTGTTAATGCATTAACTACAAGAAATTTGCTCATCATTTTTTGGAAAGAGGTAATGAAGCATTATAGCATGAAACCTACACTACTTAAAGTGCAATCAAATGGTCTGCTTTGTGAACCTAAATCTAATGTGTGGTACTTGGATCTTAAACTCAAAGTCATCAAAATTTGTGTGTGCCAACAATTCAAATTTGCTACATTTCCATGCAAATGTACATTGATTGAAAAAAAAAAAAATTACATAATGACCTAGAAATTGGACTTATAGACCTAGAAATGGAACTATTCACAAAATTATAATGATTAACATACAAATCCAAAGGAAATGCATAAATTCCCTTGTCTTAAACTTATACAATCAATGGGAATTCAAAATTACTAAAAGTAAACACAAGGCTAGGTACAAAAGAATAATAGTAGCAAAAATTTTGAATAAAAGAAACACACAACTATAAAGAAACAAAGATAAATCAACAATTCTACTCAATTTTAGTTAATTGGTGTTGTAGTTGCTATCAATAATCTATACAATAATAAGAATCATTCAAAACTATCTGTCACTAAAGCTTATCAATCAAATTTACACTAAAAGGAAAGTGTACTTAGTAAAGAAATTCTTGAGGAAAGTGATAATATTGGAGAATATTGTTGTTCTTAGCCCCATCATTCTAATTGATTCAAACATTTTTTTTGTTGAATGTAAAAGTATAACCTTGCATTAATTATTCCTTTATTTTATGTTTTAATTCATTAAATGTCTTATAAATTAAGAAGGATAAGGGGTAAAGGATCATACATATCTGACAATAAAAAATTAATATGAAGACATACATGTTGATTACAAATAATTCAATATTCCATTAAAACTATCATCACTAATCCAAGATTTATCAAAGGTATAGCCACCATGCTAGGTATCAACATGTGTGAACATTCTTGTTGATGTACCGAATAATAATTGTTCCATACATCTCCAAATGGATACACAGATATGCTTGCAAGATTTAAATGTCATACACTAAAGACTTTGCTTATTAATTTTAAGGTAAGAAGACACGAAGGCATGAAGCTTGTACTACTTAAAGTGTGATAAAAAGTTCTACACATTACAAATGTACATCTAACCAATGCTACCTAGCAAATAAAATCAATCATTCTTTATATATAAGAGCAAGAGAAGAGAGAAGGATAGATAGATGGATGGAAGTTGAGAGGAAGAGAGAGAGGTAGAAATAGGTAGAAAGAGACATTGAAAGAGGAAATATCTTTTATATAACAACTCTTTATTTTTTGTACATTATATAGATACCATAGTTAGAAGACTAAATTTTATCATTAAATAATATAAAATTAATGTAAATGGATGCAAAGTCAATTAGAAGATGTCACTTGTTAATTGAAACTTTAATTACAAAAAAAATCATTTAATTAATGTCCTACTACCTAATTGACCTCATGCATTGCACATGAATATATTAATTTTTTTTTTTAAATTTGTGGATTGCCCCTCCACACCTCTTTGGCACACCCATTGCACACCAAGGTGCAATTGCTAGTTTATGGAAATGTTAGTAAGACTATGTATGTTATGGTCTCCATGCAAATTATGTAACCTCTGTTGAATGGAATAATTTTCAATATTACAGAGACCGGAGACCAAACATACTCCCCGTAGGAAAATATAATGGAGGACGATGATGAAATACAAATCACTAAAAACATATCTGCAGTTGCCCACAACAATGGCTGCCCGCCTCATTCTCCTACTGCTCCTGTAAGTTAATTCTCATCCACAACCTGTTCTATTTTTTCCCCTATTACAGAAGGCAGCCGACTGTGAACGACACTGCAAGAGAAAGAATCTTATGTTCTAAAATTGTATTTGAAAATAAACTTGGAACTAACTGTGCCTGGGGCTGATGACCCAACACAGTTTCTGGAAGTATTGTGTAGGGATGAAGAAAAAATCAGGCGTTTTGCAGCTGGAACGAAGGCTGGATTTGCTCTGCACAGAATTAACAGAAAATTAGCAATGAATGTGAGGGCAGCCACTTGCATTGAGGCTGTCAAGGATGGGGAAGATCCTGTTGAGTTTGGGCCCAATGCAGAACTGGTCGTCTATGGTCCAGGCTGGAGACTTCAGACCTTGCATGAACAAGGTCGGTATGATTTAATTTTCCAAGACGTATTTTATAAATTGCCATGAATTGTTATGAACAAGGTCATTTTGATTTGATTTTCGCAAATCCTTTACATGTTTGGCCATGATTTCTTGTGAACAAGGTCAGTTTGATTTGATTTCCCAAGACCA
Organism: Sequoia sempervirens; assembly: GCA_007258455.2. Classification (NCBI taxonomy): domain Eukaryota; kingdom Viridiplantae; phylum Streptophyta; class Pinopsida; order Cupressales; family Cupressaceae; genus Sequoia; species Sequoia sempervirens. The sequence goes on along the minus strand of VDFB02075321.1, from coordinate 64,793,735 downwards.
CTTTCATATTCTGCAATGATTTCATATAATCAAGGTCTGATTTATTTGAATTCTCAATACCCGATCCAAGATTCGGCATGATTGTTCGTGTAATGACATGATAAAGTTTTTTTTTGGTTTAATTATGTTTGTTTTGGGATGACAGATCTTGATTTCAGACCAGTGAACTCCAGTTTGTACAATAACCAATCAAAACAGGTGCATGTTTCTAGAAGCTCTTAAAGTTTTACTCTTTCAGAATTAGGTGATTCATACTTCGAAGCGAATAACTAAGATGCATATGTGAAGTAGTATGGTGTTCTATCTATACATGCTTGAAACATATTGAATATTTGACACTGTAATCTTGCTTTGGAAAATTTGCCTACATTAGTTCATTCTTTTTAAAACACGCCCGTACCAAATGGTACATATGATCATATACAATATGGACAATGGATTTTAGGGTTCCAAGATCTGCCTAAATTGAGGTTTTTGAAATACATATACACACATATGCATGCGTACAAACAAATGCATAATAGGCAATCAAATAGTCTCAAATTAGACTTTAGAATGAGATTGATATTGAAAAAGAAAACATTTGGCTTTTAGGGACAGAAATCTTTGCTTTTGCGTTTGTAGAATCTTATATTTAGGTTTACTGGCTTGTTCCAGCCTTTGTATGCTTCTTTTAATTAAAGATTTGTTCCAACATTGGTAAGCTTCCACAGTCCATAAAATCAGGAAAGTGCTTTTGGCAAAGTATGCACATCCATCATCAGATAAGTCTTATCCTGATGATGGATCATAGGATGTGAAAAACTGCTTTTAACTATTTATCTTAGGACAGGATGCTTTGGTCAGACGGTTCTAGGTCATTGCATTTATCCTGAAGTTGTGACCTCAGTATCCGTTGTCGAAATGGGTCCTAGGAAATTCCTTTGAATATGTATGGGTACAAGTCTTAGGAGCAATTATAATCTGGATACAGTATTCTCCTGGTGCATCAATTTGTTTTCAAATACAGTTTTGCTACTAATAAAGCTATTGTTATGGTTTGTTCCCATAGAAGCTCCTTACGAACAAGGATAAATGATTTTATTTTTTATGAAAGGATGAAACATTGGGGCTAAATGTTCCCTAGCACTTTAGTGGGTTCTGCATTGATGCTTCGTACATTCTTTTGCAATGATGAATGAACGATTGTCTGCCAAAACTGTTCCAATATTAATTTAGAAATGAAGGATGTCCCATCTAGGTTCATAACATGCATATTTCCATCTCTTTCTTGTGACCTTGTGCTTGGTCATGACATAATCTCAAGAGTCTTCTATTTTCCCGCACATAAGCTTTGTCTGTTGTCTTATAAAGGAGCCAATGCTAAGGGGGACATCAAATGCTAGTACTGCATCCTCGCTCTTATTGCATCTTTTGCATATGAGTTTATGGATAGGTCCTCCCTATGAAATTATGTGTATTTATTTTGCACCAAAGACTCTCAAATGAGGTCATTGTGATTTTTCAGAGTGCCTTAAAAGGTTTGATCCTAACCTTGTCAATATTATCAACAAGCATTTCAATCATTGGTGCATACGACAAATGGTGCAATGCAAGATTGTTAATTATAAAAATCTAATAATTATTGTGTGAGGGCAGACATTGGTATACCTTTTACTTTTGTAGTCATTTCCTTACTTCATTTAGGATTTTTCTCTTGAATAATGTGACATTGGACTGAAGTGACAATCTAGATGAAATAAACATGGCATCTTAAAGCGTAAACAATTACCTTATAATTGAGATTCTGAGTTGCTACTTGTTTTGAATACTCAGATTGAATTCTATGAAATGTTCTATTCTTATTGCAGAACTCTTCCCAGTTTTATCCAACATCAAAAGTGAGGAGGAGATCAAATCCAAAATTCTCGGTTCAGTATTTTGCAAAAATTGCACTTGCATTTTGTTTTGTTTTCTTCCTAGCTGGAACATTCATGCTAATATTAGAAAATCTTCCACGATTTCTTTTATACTTGCAAGCATAAGTTAGAAAACCCAGTTTATAAACATGGAAGCTGAATGTGCAGCTCCAGTTCAATGGACTCAATTCATTCTTGATGATAATGATTCTTAATGTCCTTTAGACCAAACTGGTCCACGAGACCTATTAAATACATCATTCAGTTGTACAATTAACATATTTTTACTTTGTTGTCCTCAATGGAGTTGCTCTGGTTCTGCTTTCTATTTCTTAGATTTGCTAGAGTTAAAGTGCATGACATGTCATCTGACCTGCTTTGTTCTGTGACACGCCCCTGCTGGAAAGATAAATGATTTAAGGAATTTTTCTTTGAAGATTTTCAAAATTCTTAGCTCTTTTTTCCAATTACCAGTGACAGTAACAAATATTATAGATATTAGCATTTTTATTCTAAAAACAATTGTCTTTCCTTGTTCAAAGCATCTTTTCACCATTTATTGTTAATTTCATTCTCAACTAATTATTGGGGACATCAAATTTATGGCCTTCCATTTCACTTATCAAGACTGCGAAGGCAGGTATTTACTAGGCTATATCAGATTTGGCTCATAGTAATCAATAATCTGAGATGTTAGATTTGAGCTGGACTACGTTAATGAATTGGAAGATTCTCTTCATCTTATTCATCTTATAAATCATGAAAATAAAGATAATGAGGCCAGACCTGTCAGAACCATGCACAGACTAAACAAATTTTTTTTTTAAAGCTCCAGTTAACCAATCTGATGCAGTGAAGATCTATCTCACCAATTTTCACACCAAGACTAGGTCTTTCCAATTCGTTGAAGTAGCAATTAAAATGAGTATCCAATTGAATGAAACTGAAGGAAAAGGGAAAAAATTTGCAAGGCCCGTGCAGATATGAATCCATTTTTCTGAGTAGAAAGGACCATGGAAGGATGGTTCTTGATGCAGGAGAAAGCTTACATAAAAACCTCAAGTAAATCATTTATGGTATTTAAGCCTGCTTCATTGTGCAGAATGCAACTTGAGAATAAGTGTTCAAGTACATGCGGCAGTTTATAGACTGCAACTTGAGAATAATTGTTCAAGTACATGCAGCAGTTTGCAGACTGCAACTTGAGAATAAGTGTTCACTATACATGCAGTAGTTTGTAGGAGAAACAAAGGCAGGATGTCATGAGTAAAAATTCTAATAGTTTTGAAAAAATGTAAATACTCTATTCTAGAATGTAGCACCAAAATAATCATTAAATGTGGAAATAGTCCTTTGAAATTATGTAGAAGGATTTCTCAACAAACAGATAATGATTGAAACTCCACATAGAAATTTATATATTGATATATTCCCAATCAACCTCAAAAACGTAAGGATTTCGTAACTGTTACTAGCTCATAACTATTACCATTCAATCCGAGTAGACAAAGAGGAGTCTACCAACAAATAATCAATTCTTGAAAGGAAGAAAAGCAGACAATTTTTTCTTTTTTATTTTTTATATTGAGAATGCTGCTACAGTATTAAACAGGCAGGGACTCACAGAAACCCCTCCAAACGAAGGCACCCACAATCGGGAGTGCTGCTTGAACTTGGGAAAGCTTCATGGCAAATACCCCAACTTACCATTTTTCCCAGCTCTAATGGACAAAGCAGAATTATTTTAGATCTTCCAATGGGGGTTTGCTGGCTATAAGCACAAATATTAGATGGAGTATTAAGTAGCTTATCAACTTCAGTGACTTATTTTCAAATCTGCTTCCATTGACATGAAAAATCGGCTTTGTATTAAATAATAAATTTGTGGTGGGGGATAATCACAATGTATGTGGGGTCTCTATGCAATATACATGCAACTCCAATGCGAGACATGTTGAAATGTGCACATGAGGTACATATCGTACTTAATGATGTACTTCCTACACCTGATGGCGGTTTGATGCTACTCTTAGCCATATGAGAATCTTGGCGTGCAGTGATAAGTGACTTGTATAAGCCTTTATGAAAGCATTATGGAGATTCAATAGCGTGAGAGCAAGGACTGTAACAGCAAGAGCTTTCATGCCAACCCCTTTTCCCAACTGGTGGCAAGGATGGATTTTGCTTTGTAATGCAGACTGTTACGCATTATAGAAATGAAGCTCCAGTGTTTATATGTTCATTGTGTTGTGCATTTGTGTGTGCATCTTCATATTTTATACATTTATGTGTGTTAGTTTAGGATCTGCATAGGATAGATGTGCGCTCTTGTTCTTTCCAGGGCATTTGCAAGTGTTTGGATTCTTATGGCTATGGATCTAATTTTAATGGCTATATTCTTATCACTGTTTTCCGGGAAAAATAGGACTAACACCGTATCAGGAATGGATCTGAAAGTAATTATTTCTAACAAATTTGCAACTGTGGAGAGGATGTATTTTAGCCTAAAAAGGTGGCCAGCTGTGGTAGGTAAAAGGGATCTAAAAATAAAGTCTAGAAGAAATGCATAAATGTAAGGAGGGCACTTGCTGGAAATGTTATTTTTTTAGGGATCTGAAAACTTTTGGGCGCATGACTTTAAACTAACAATTTCACATGCATTGGTAAAGGTTGATGTCATGCCAGGTGAGGAAGGCCTTCTAGATAGATCTTAAGTTATTCAAAAATAATACAAAACTTAATTATTACTAGATATAAAATAATTCTATTGACATTAGAAGGGTACTTTCAAGCCTAATTAATATTCATTGTGAGTGTTTGGTTGTGCCTTTAGACCTCACCAGTGCACTTTC
>VDFB02075321.1:64747350-64788885 GCA_007258455.2 Sequoia sempervirens | reverse complement strand
CTTACATTCGCATTTCATGATAAACAGCAATGGCTTTCTGCCCTTGTCTGCTCCTCGCATATTCTCTAAACAACAATGGTTAGGGTGTTTCGTTAAACAATAGGTCTTCATTTTCGAAACATCTGTATGTTGAATAAATCTGGTTTGTTTCCTTTTATCATATAATGATTTATTGTACGTTGAATAAATCTGGTTTGTTTTGGTTCGTGAAAGTGTTGCAACAAAATTTGGAGAAATAATGTATTCCAAGGGAGTCCAGGACAAACTAGTTAATTACCTAATCCTTGGAGAATTGTTATTTTTCCATAAATAGGAGGTGATTTAAAATCTTTGTGTTTTTTATTGAAATCAAAGCATTTAAGAAAAGGTGTAGAAAATGGGGTAATTTGATGCGATCAGCTGTAGTTTTTTAATCAATTAATTTGGTATTAAAAAATAAGGAGTCTATTTATTTTACAAAGGTGCCAAATTTAAATTTTTGTTTTGGAATTTCTTTATTTCTTGCTTTTTAATTTTTAATTTGTTTTCAAATTTTCATTGTATTCATGATTTGGAAACATCTATTGCATCCCCATGCATATGCGATGTAAATTAGACGGTCTCCAACAATTTTTATGGGTGTTTCTTTTTTGTAACAAATAAATTTCATAATAATTGTAAAATTGCACTCACACTATTAAAGGAGTATACTAGCATCCACAATACTCAAGCAAATGTCCCTGGAAATGAGCCAAGAGCCAAGAGAGAGCAATAAATGGATACCAATGCATATGTGCATTTAAAACCTTAATACATAGCAAAGGTGAATTATTTGGCATTTTGGTATACAACAAAATAAAATCTAGACAAATAAAATAAAATCAACAATATAAAATATTTGATTTGACATTGAAAGTAAAATCTCCAACTTGCAAATAAAGTGAAACTATTTATGTAGAAGTATATGACTTTCTATATTTGATAGGGTAAAAAAATATCAATTTTGAATTATTATATATTGGTACTAAACTTTCAAAATCATTAGAGGTGATGAGCAGTACAATTCCTTCCAACATCAAGAATTTGTGAAATGTTTTGGAATGCATCTATCAAAATAAAGAGAATTGTAGGAGTGTATAAAAAAAAGGAACATAAGGTTATTCATGATGACTTGGACAACATTCAAGGTCTGAAGATTATTAGGTGTCCCAAGTTGGAATAACTTCAAAATTCCACATCTATGGGCTTTAACATTGATCAATCATGTCACTTGCAACTCAAATTTCTCATCTACTCAAGGTTTTTGATGGTCCTTTGAAGTGTAGTATGTTATCAATATGTTGAAATATAATATAATATTGCTTGCAAAAAAATATTAGGACTTCAAAATTCCACATTTATGGACTTTAACATTGATCAATCATGTCACTTGCAACTCAAATTTCTCATCTACCAAGTTTTTTGATGGTCCTTTGAAGTGTATTATGTTATCCATATGTTGAAATATAATAAGAAATAAATATCACACCTACAATGTGTCTTTAAATCAATTGTATTGATGTTCCTTTTATTATAATAAGACTGTGCTTAGAAATGGAAGGAAAGTTATACAATTTTGAGAGATCCATTAGGAATGTGATGGTTTTTTTTTGGCTTCTACCACTTGATCTTTCCGAAAATATTCTTTTCGAGCAAGAATTCTTCTATCTAAGATGGTTGGACAAGTAGCCATCCTCATATGTTGTGTATGTATCATTATATTTCTATTCCAAACAAAATCAAAGTTGTTATAGTACATTCCTTCAGTTGATTATAAAAATATATATACATCATGTTTCAAATAGCTCCTTTAGACATACATTTCTCATCATGATTAATTAAATCTACAAAATAATATTAAACCTACAAAAATAATATTGTATACACAAAAACATAACAATCTAATGCATCATACTTTTAATATCTTTACATATACTAAATGGGAAATAAAAAATAATGTAGTTTACATGCAAAAATCAAATTGTTCTCTCTAACATATTAACTCAAAAATAGTTTTCTATCGGCGTGACCCTTGCACCCCCTTCTGGTGTAAGTGCTAGTTTACTATTATTTAACAAAATAAATCTATAATCCCAAAAATACATTAAATGAAAGTTTTATATAATTAGAGCATAAGGGAAACTAATAAAATATAAATTTTCTAGACAATCGAATAAAAGTTAATAAAAGTAAATTCATAGAAGGTCACTGCCTAGACAAAGAGAGGAACCTAGTACCAAACATAGGTCACTGCCCAAGATGCTAGCACATTGTGCGAGCATCCACGCTAAGCATTGTCATTCATACAACTAGAATAATTAAAGAGCTTCTAGAAATTTGAAATCTAATCCAAGAATTTTCCCTAATCTATTCAACTAGACAAGGGAATGTACCAACAAATACTAGATAAAAAAATGTATAGAATCATGTTAGACAATAAGATTTATAATGAGTAATGAACAAGAGAGTACTTGCAAAAAAATGTGTTGTTGAGTGCTCTCAAAATACCTACAAACATAAAGAAGAGAAATATTGTTTGCGGTTTGCCTTCAGGTCAAACCTCTATCTTGGTATTTCTACCTCCACAATAACCAAGATAGAGAGATTGAAAGATATTGTGTGGGTGTTCCTATCCCAAGTGTGTTTGGGAATGGTTAGAGCTATGATTGTGCAAATAGTGTAAACTAGAAAATGAGAAATAACAAGGATGTGAATATCCCAAGGTGCTCAATGGCACTACAAGAAAGGAATCTTGCAATAACAATAATGAAATGAAGAAAGAAAGAGCAAGGGAAACAAGAGCAATATCACCCACGAAAGCTTGAGGAATCTAAGAGGACAAGAGAGCCACAAGAAGAATATTAGAGGATGTTGGTGTGTTCACAAAGAGGAACCAAATGCAATACAAGAGCTATAGAAAGTTGTACAATGTTGGAGAGTGCTTGAGAGTACCAAGATTGTATGAAAAAAGTGAGGGAGCTTGTAATGTCCCCTTTCAAGCTTGACAGTTTTCAGTGACCGTTAGCCTTTCGTTGGGAACCCGGAGGCTAGTCGGAAGTTAAAATTAGGGTTTCCTAATTTTGAGGAGATCATTGCTCGGAGATGATAGTTTTAATGGCGGATTCCTTCTGGGTTTTCAGAGGGCTTCGCAGTGGTATGTTCGTCTCAGCATTCAGAGTACTTTTTGGAATTTACTATTTTTAGTAAATTCTATTTTTGGCAGTTTCCAGATGTGCTCAGGATGGTTGACTCCCGGCTTCAGAATGTTCAGTTGACTTCTTCAGTTTTGGCTTCAGGGCACTGTCGGAGAAATAAGTTAAGTCATTGAAATTAAAAAGTCACGTTTAATTATTATAATTAAACGTTGACCATGGGCTTAGACTTAATGACTTAATGTTGTGTTTAAAAGGTGGTTCCTTGAGGGGGGCGCCTTCATTATGAAATGATTTAATATTTCTCTAAGTCAAGCAGGGTATGATGGGCGCCTAAATCAAGCATGATGTTTTAATTAAAATATCATTTATTAAGCCATGAGGAGAAAGTACGCCCAATCTTGAGGAGGGTGAAGTTTGACCTAAAAGCTGATTTTAGGGTTTTGCAAAGTCAATTGAAGGTTATAAAGAGGAGCCTTGGTGCATCATTGGGGTTATCTTGGAAAATACACCGTTATGCTGCCGGATTGAATCTGGATCACTTCGAGGGATGAAGACCTCCTAACCATTGGGCATCTCTTCTCGTTTGTAAGACAACGACTAGTGATGATTGTTAGTCTAGTGTGAGTTCTTGGAATTATTGCATTGTAATCCGCATTCATCCATTTAGGATCAGTTTGAGCATATTAGAGTTTTCTGTTTTCAGCATATTAGCTTTAGCAGATTCGTTGTTTTATTGATAAATCTAAAAATACAAAAATATGTCTTATGGGTATTGCATAAACTCATTGGTCTAGACTAGGCGCCTCTTTGAGCAAGGTTATAGATTTTTTGAAGCACTGTCTGATTTTATAATTGAAAATCGCCCCTGTACCTGGGCCGTACCATCTGCAGATTCTTGGGATTCGTGCCATTAAATATAATCTGATATTTGGTTCAGTTTCTTGTTCCTAATCTGGTCGCCATCATCTTACTTGTGTTTGGCATTCAATTTTAGATTGTTTGATTGAGTTTTAAGGGAGATACGAACTTTCCAAGGGATTTCTATGTGCTGTTCTATGGTGAAAAACACAGGTCTGTCAGGCAGATTGAAGAAATCTGCATCTTGCTCTTGACGGGTGTGAAAGGATCCTGAGATCTTGCGGCATACTTCATAGTTGGTGGGCAAGCTTCAAAAAGGTTGGATCTATTAATTAAATCCTTCAATTTCAGTATCTTTTCTCAGCAAAGGAATGTTCTAATATTATTGCAAGTCTCACATATGTTGAATTGTAATTGATAAGCGTTGTAATCTTTCAAATTGTATACTGGCAGTAGTACTGTCGGTCTTAGATTCTTGCTCAGTCAGATTGTAATGTTCTCTTTCAGCATTTTGATATTGTATGTAATCCACCTCCGCCCTATGGTCGCTACTATCCCATCCTGGGTTAGAAAGCACATCCTGGGTGTTGAGAGTCTTTTGCTTTCAGCATTTTCTTACAAGCAGTAGTTTGTTTTCACTCCGTCATATGGTCGCCCCTCACTCCGCATTGGATTGGGTAGCACATACTTGACGTTGAGTTATTTCCTGCAAATAGAATTAGAAGACCCTCTGACCAATGCTCACCCTAAGCGGTGCCATTCTGGTTAGAGTTGCTTCCTGAACGTTCTTGGTTTTCTCATCTAACCTTAACGGGTGCACTGTCGTAATTTGTTAATTGTAAAAATCGAAAAAATTGGCTCGGTATATTTCAGTGGTATCAGAGCCACGTATCCTGCCATCCTGTGAAATCAGCTTTCTATGAGTGACAGAGAACAGAGGTATTTGGCAAGAGTTTACAAGAGAGGTACAGTTCAGACACAGTTGCATCAAGCCCCAGAAGGTCACACAGCTTCCGAGGTTTTGAGGGCTAATTGGGAGCCTTCACAAGAAACAGAAATGGGGGATAATGAAAGAAGTTCTGGCAACAGAGGTGACAGTGGGAAGGGTATAGACAATTCAACCAATTTGGGTCAAGGACTCGATAAGAAGATGGATGCCATGATGGATATGTTTTCTCTCCTGTTGGGGAGATTGGGTCCCAATATTCCACAACACAATACAGGGCATACCGGGGAGCACAGTGCTTCCAATCCACACAATGGTCATGTTGCCCAACCTGCAATGAGCAACACTCACATTTCTGCGAGACCATTCAAACCCACGTTTTTGACACCAGCAATACCACAGCCTGATCCTGAAGAAAATGTTTCATCCTTGGAGAGGGTGAGGATAGGCCGAACAGAGTATGACACCCTTCCTGATGAAGTAAAAATTGACATGTCCTTCAATGATTACATGGAGTATAGAAGGAAGGATAGAGGCCAAGGGAGAAACTATGATCAAAGAAGAACCCCAGCACAAGGAGATTGGAATCAAGCTCTCAACAAGGTTACGCTTGCCCATTTTGATGGAAGCGATAATAATTCTGCTCGAGCCTGGTTACAAAAACTAGACAACTATTTGGCACTTAGGCCAATGGCTGAAGAAGAAGCGATTAGATTCGCTACGCTACACCTAGATGGGGTGGCGCATGAATGGTGGTACCATGGCCTAGTCACCTTAGGTCATGGGTCTATCACTAGCTACGATGAGTTCACCAATAGACTCATTGAGAGGTTCGAGAAGAAGGACCCAGAAGTGCATTTTAGGGAATTGGCACAGTTGAGACAATATGGCACTGTGGATGCCTACATAGCTGAGTTTCAAAGACTTTCAGTTATGGTCACTGGAATCACAGAAAGAAGATTAGTAATCCTATTCACTGAAGGATTGATGGAGCCAATCAAGGGTTGGATCAAAGCTTTTGATCCACCGTCCCTACAGGAAGCAATGAAAAAAGCTAGAAACATGGAGTGGGCTGCTCCCAAAGCAAAGTTCCATTCCAAACCAGCTTTTCACAAAGGAGACAGAGGGAAGAAGTTTCATCAGAAGCCTCATCATAAGGAGTTTAAACCCCAGAAACCTCCTGGTTCAAGATTGGATCCAGAGACTATCAATGAACTCCGAAGGAAGGGGTTGTGTTTCCGTTGTTGGGAAAAATGGTCCCAAGACCATGTGTGCCCAAAGGGTGCTAAAATTCATCAAATTGAGTTCTATACAGCTGATGAAAGCAATTCCGATTGTTCTGATCAGCAAGCTGATTTTGAGGACAGCGATGAAGAAAATACTCCAGAAGAGTCTGAAGGTGAAAAAGAAAGTGGTGGTACATTGGCTCAACTTTCGAGCTTTCAAAAGAACGAGTCCTTTAAAGTTCGTGGGATGATCAAAGGGCAACGTATTGTTGCTCTAATTGACACTGGTGCTACACATAACTTCATAGACGAAGTTGTGGTGGCAAAGAAAGGATTGCAAACAGAAGACTTTGAAGGGTTCAGAGTTATGGTTGCGGATGGGTTTCACATCTCATGCACCAAGAGGATTCCGAACATGTCAATGCAATTGGGCAATTACGAAGTCAAGGATGACTTCTATGTGGTCAGTATTGGAGATACGGATGCTGTCCTTGGCATTCAATGGCTGCGATCTCTTGGAGAGATCTCTCTAAATCTGCAAACTATGGAGTTGAAGTTTCAATCCGATGGGAAGAAGGTGGTGTTGAGAGGAATGTCAAATGGTGGCCCTCGGATTGTATCATTCAAGAGGATGGCGAAGTTGATACGTCATGATCAAGTGGAATGGGCTGCTGAGTGCATGATTCTTCCAGCGAGTCTAGCTGAAACTAAAGTAGAGCATCCTCCTGATATCCAATCTTTACTCACCAAAAAGAGTAAAGTGTTTGCCGATTTACCTCCTGGACCTCCTCCTGATCGAGGTTCAGAACACATCATAGAGCTCAAGGAAGGAGCTAAACCGGTGATCACAACTCCATACCGGTATCCAAAGAGGCAAAAGGATGAGATCGAGAAGAATATCCGAGAACTCTTGGAGATGGGTTTCATACGACCAAGCAAGAGCCCCTTTGCTTCTGCAGTGGTTCTTGTAAAGAAGAAGGATGGTACCATGCGCATGTGCGTGGACTATCGTGCTTTGAATCAAAGCACTATCAAGAATAGATACCCCATTCCCAGAATAGATGAGCTCATTGATGAGCTACATGGGGCTAAGTTCTTTTCGAAGATTGATCTGAGGTCGGGTTACCATCAGATACGAATGAGGGGGTCAGATGTGGAAAAAACAGCCTTCAGATGTCACTATGGCCATTTTGAATTCTTAGTCATGCCATTTGGGTTGACTAACGCTCCGGCAACTTTTCAGTCTTGCATGAACCGTGTCTTCCAGAATCAGTTACGAAGGTTTGTGCTGATATTTTTTGATGACATTCTGATCTACAGCAAGACGTGGGAGGATCACCTCAAGCACTTGGAGGAAGTGCTCAGTATCATGGAATCTGAGAGCTTGTTTGCTAAAGCCTCCAAATGTGAATTTGGAATGGTGGAGTTACTGTACCTTGGCCACATAATCAGTGCTGAGGGAGTAAAGGTGGATCCGGAGAAGATCAAAGCAGTGGTTGATTGGCCACCACCTGAAAGTTTGACTCAGTTGAAAGGTTTTTTGGGCCTTTGTGGTTTCTATCGGAGGTTTGTTAAGGGGTATTCTCAGAATGCGGCTCCCCTTACTGATCTCACCAAAAAGGGAGCCTTTGTTTGGTCAGAAAAGGCTCAAGTTGTTTTTGACAAATTTAAGAAGATCATGAGCTCGTGCCCAGTTTTGGCTATCCCTGATTTCTCCAAGCCATTCGAGCTGCAGTGTGATGCATCGGGTGAAGGAGTTGGTGCTGTCCTGATGCAAGACAAACACCCTATTGTGTTTGAAAGCCGAAAATTAAGGGGTGTGGAAAGGTCATATTCAATTTATGACAAAGAAATGCTTGCCATTATGCATGCATTAGCCAAGTTCCGACAGTACTTGGTGGGGAATAAGTTCGTGGTTAAAACAGACCACAATAGCCTCAAGCATTTTATGCACCAGAAGGATTTAAATGAGAGGCAACAGAAATGGGTAAGTAAGCTTCAAGCTTACGACTTTGACATTGAATACGTCAAAGGGAAAAATAATGTAGTGGCCGATGCTCTCTCCAGAAGGCCTCATCTTAGCTCATTGTGTGAGCTTACTGCAGATTGGAGAGACATGTTGCTGGCTGATTATGCAAAAAATCAGTTTGCAACCAGCATTCTGGAAGGTACTTTCCATGATGAAAAGTACCAGGTGGTTGAGGGTTGATTCAGTATAAGGGAAGAATCTTTCTGGTGGCTGATTCTAAGCTCAAGAAGAAGATTCTTTTGAATTTTCATGACATTCCAGTTGCTGGTCACCAAGGGTTTTTCAAGACCTATAGGCAGATCCGAGAAAGGTTTTCTTGGAAGGTTTGAAGAAGGAGGTTCAGCGTTACATTCAGGAATGTCCTGTTTGCCAAGCAAAAATAAAAATGAGCACCTTACCGTTTGGTTTTGCTGCAACCACTTCAATTCCCAATCAAAAATGGGAAAGCATTTCAATGGATTTCATCACTGGGTTGCCCAAGGCCCAAGGGAAGGATTGCATTTATGTGGTAGTTGACAGACTCACCAAGTTTGCTCATTTCTTTGCCATTACCAGCACTTTTTCTGCAGCCCAAGTTGCAGATTTGTTTTTTCGAGAAGTGTTTAGACTTCATGGTTTGCCTAAGAATATTGTAAGTGATAGGGACAGTAAGTTCCTAAGTACCTTTTGGCAGGAAATTTTTAGAATGAGTGGTACTGTGCTCACCCCAAGCACGAGTTATCACCCCCAAACTGACGGGCAAACAGAAGTGGTGAACAAGTGGCTAGAAGGCTACTTGAGAAACTATGTGTCAGAATAGCAGAAAGCTTGGGTTAAGTGGCTGCATATAGGCGAGTACTGTTACAACTCTACCTTCCATATGTCAATCAAAATGTCTCCTTTCTTGGCACTTTATGGGTATGAAGCACCCAGCTTTGCAGATTTGGTGTTTGGTGACAGCAAAGCACCTTTAGCCAAGGATTTGTTGCAGCATAGTCAGGACATAATGAGGTCCTTGAAGGAGAATTTGCAGATTGCACAAAATCAGCAGAAGTTGTATGCTGATCAGAAGCGTGTAGAGCGTTCTTTTGAGGTTGGGGATATGGTCTATCTCCGCTTACAACCTTATAGACAGTCAACTCTCAAGAAGAGTGGAGTTGAGAAGCTCAAACCTCGCTTCTATGGGCCATTTAGGGTCATTAGAAAGGTTGGGGCAGTAGCTTATGAATTAGAGCTACCTTCAGATAGCAAAGTGCATAACGTCTTCCACGTGTCTCGCCTCAAGAAGGCACTTGGACACAATGTAGTTGCTTCTTCACAGTTGCCACCGTTGGATGAAGAAGGACAGTTGGTTCTAGTTCCCGAGGAGATACTTGATGTCAGAGAACGTTCCTTGAGGAATAGAACTATCAGAGAATATTTGGTAAAGTGGAAGAACCTGCCTATGGAGGATGCCACGTGGGAAAATGATGAAATATTGCAGCATCCTAGTTTGCGATTGCTTGAGGACAAGCAATCTTGGGGAGGGCGGACTGTAATGTCCCCATTTCAAGCCTGACATTTTCAGTGACCGTTAGCCTTTCTTTGGGAACCCGGAGGCTAGTCGGAAGTTAAAATTAGGGTTTCCTAATTTTGAGGAGATCATTGCTCGGAGATGATAGTTTTAATGGCGGATTCCTTCTGGGTTTTCAGAGGGCTTCGCAGTGGTATGTTCGTCTCAGCATTCAGAGTACTTTTTGGAATTTACTATTTTTAGTAAATTCTATTTTTGGCAGTTTCCAGATGTGCTCAGGATGGTTGACTCCCGGCTTCAGAATGTTCAGTTGACTTCTTCAGTTTTGGCTTCAGGGCACTGTCGGAGAAATAAGTTAAGTCATTGAAATTAAAAAGTCACGTTTAATTATTATAATTAAACGTTGACCATGGGCTTAGACTTAATGACTTAATGTTGTGTTTAAAAGGTGGTTCCTTGAGGGGGGCGCCTTCATTATGAAATGATTTAATATTTCTCTAAGTCAAGCAGGGTATGATGGGCGCCTAAATCAAGCATGATGTTTTAATTAAAATATCATTTATTAAGCCATGAGGAGAAAGTACGCCCAATCTTGAGGAGGGTGAAGTTTGACCTAAAAGCTGATTTTAGGGTTTTGCAAAGTCAATTGAAGGTTATAAAGAGGAGCCTTGGTGCATCATTGGGGTTATCTTGGAAAATACACCGTTATGCTGCCGGATTGAATCTGGATCACTTCGAGGGATGAAGACCTCCTAACCATTGGGCATCTCTTCTCGTTTGTAAGACAACGACTAGTGATGATTGTTAGTCTAGTGTGAGTTCTTGGAATTATTGCATTGTAATCCGCATTCATCCATTTAGGATCAGTTTGAGCATATTAGAGTTTTCTGTTTTCAGCATATTAGCTTTAGCAGATTCGTTGTTTTATTGATAAATCTAAAAATACAAAAATATGTCTTATGGGTATTGCATAAACTCATTGGTCTAGACTAGGCGCCTCTTTGAGCAAGGTTATAGATTTTTTGAAGCACTGTCTGATTTTATAATTGAAAATCGCCCCTGTACCTGGGCCGTACCATCTGCAGATTCTTGGGATTCGTGCCATTAAATATAATCTGATATTTGGTTCAGTTTCTTGTTCCTAATCTGGTCGCCATCATCTTACTTGTGTTTGGCATTCAATTTTAGATTGTTTGATTGAGTTTTAAGGGAGATACGAACTTTCCAAGGGATTTCTATGTGCTGTTCTATGGTGAAAAACACAGGTCTGTCAGGCAGATTGAAGAAATCTGCATCTTGCTCTTGACGGGTGTGAAAGGATCCTGAGATCTTGCGGCATACTTCATAGTTGGTGGGCAAGCTTCAAAAAGGTTGGATCTATTAATTAAATCCTTCAATTTCAGTATCTTTTCTCAGCAAAGGAATGTTCTAATATTATTGCAAGTCTCACATATGTTGAATTGTAATTGATAAGCAAGTTGTAATCTTTCAAATTGTATACTGGCAGTAGTACTGTCGGTCTTAGATTCTTGCTCAGTCAGATTGTAATGTTCTCTCTTTCAGCATTTTGATATTGTATGTAATCCACCTCCGCCCTATGGTCGCTACTATCCCATCCTGGGTTAGAAAGCACATCCTGGGTGTTGAGAGTCTTTTGCTTTCAGCATTTTCTTACAAGCAGTAGTTTGTTTTCACTCCGTCATATGGTCGCCCCTCACTCCGCATTGGATTGGGTAGCACATACTTGACGTTGAGTTATTTCCTGCAAATAGAATTAGAAGACCCTCTGACCAATGCTCACCCTAAGCGGTGCCATTCTGGTTAGAGTTGCTTCCTGAACGTTCTTGGTTTTCTCATCTAACCTTAACGGGTGCACTGTCGTAATTTGTTAATTGTAAAAATCGAAAAAATTGGCTCGGTATATTTCAGAGTTCAAGATTGATATAAAAAGTGAGAATATTAGATTCAAAAACAAAAGAGGCAAGAGGAAGAGATTGGAAAGCTATTTGGATCCATCCCAAGCCATTTATCATTGACTTGGGAAGGTGACAAGTGACGAAACACTCATAATGACCACCAAATGAGAAACTAGCATGGGACACTAGTGTGTTGTGCTATTGTCTAGACATTTTGAGCTCTAAAATAATGACACTAGAAAAACACAACAATAACATAGAGATGATAGCAACTTGATCAAAAAAATAGATCACATTCAACATGACCTAAGAACCATGAGAGGGGAAAAGGCTAATGCAGGGGCTAAAATGAACCTATAAACACACTAAGGAATGGAAACCAAAGAACACATAAAATGTAGCATGCAATTGCAAGGGTATGCAATTTTTTCCGTTACAAATATAAATAATGGCTTAAAGATATCAATATGTCAACAATATCTATTGGTCAATCATTATTTACGATGTCTCTCCTCAACTACAAAATGGGGATTTCATGTGCTAAGACATGGCCAGTCACTTCCACTCTATAAATTTGAGGTGTGCCATAAACAATAAACAAAAACTAGTCATCATCCCTTTTAAAAAATAAAATTCCACACAAAATAAATCAAAATTCAATTACAATTTCTTTATCTTGATCTCTAATTTTCCATGTAGGATCTACTGCCATCCTTAGTGGTAGCACCAACATCAAACCTTGTATGCTAGGACCCCCCTATTCTTGTTCCTTCACAACATGACTACTCTCATATATTAGTCATCATTGACTCCCTCTCCTTTGAACCTCAATAAATCGTTGATGTCTTAGGCCTTGTTGCATTTCTCCCTTGCTTGAAACTCTCATCTCTTTGTCTAATTGGTTATCCCCTGCCGCTCCCTATTGTTCCTTGGCCTCCCCCAAGTCTAGAGAATCCTCCTTCTACTAGCACTACCTCCTCATCCCAATCATCTCCTACTCCTTTGGCTCCTTTGTCTCCTCCAATTCCTCCATCTTCTCTTCCTCCTATAGTCACTTCTATTAGTGGATATATTGGAGGATATATTGGAGTTGACCTCTCCCTAACTCACCAAGTCACATATATTAGAATCACCCCCATATTGCCAATATCCAAGATGGCCACAACCTTATCATGCTCATCCTCACTAATAAGGGTTTGCTCATTAAACCTAGGCCACCTAATCTTCCCCTCCCTATGTGTGCTCCTTTTTTCTTGTCCATAAATAGGGTATGAATGAGGCTCATCTTGTACCCAACTCAACTATTGTGTAACTCACTCATAGAGAAACCTCTCTAATACTGCCTAAAATTGACCCTTGTACCATCAAGTCCTTTGAATCCGTCACAACATCCTTGCAGCTCAATCCACTCGAGCACCTTCCTGAATGGTCTCTAAATGATCTAATCATCTATCAGCCTATCAAATGTTTGTCTCTAGTATAATATTGTCCATGTCTGCCATAAACCTTTGCTAGTACCACATGTGATCTATATTTGTTCAAAAGCCCACACTTAAAAAAGTGTG
The DNA here is from genome assembly GCA_007258455.2 of Sequoia sempervirens. Lineage (NCBI taxonomy): Eukaryota > Viridiplantae > Streptophyta > Pinopsida > Cupressales > Cupressaceae > Sequoia > Sequoia sempervirens. The sequence goes on along the minus strand of VDFB02075321.1, from coordinate 64,775,680 downwards.
CATGTCATCAAGCCATGTCTCTCTCCTTGGACAAATCTAAATAGACCTTGATATCCACATGCTAGCATACACTTGCCCAACTATAAATCACTCGTCAACCCTTCATATACTAATTGTAATATATCAAACCATTATGCATAGAGTTATTGTGAACATCAATTTTCATTACTATTATTAGGATCATAATCATAATATGCCATATCTAAGGAATGGTTACTAGTGTGTGAACAAACAGTCACATAGGTATCCTTTAATCATTCTCTAGTTTTCAACTAAGATAATAGTGATACCCTTGGTCCACATCTTTGGGGATATGTCCATATCTAGATATCATCTACTTGCCTCAAATCGGTAGCCATAGTACACCACATATCCTCTAGTGTGATGATGAGCTCCCTAGTAGGTAATATGAATACTATGATGTCAAATTCCCACCTCTCCATCAATGCCATTAGCATCCTCATGTCGTATTACATATCTAATAATCTTAAGACCCAAATAACCAAACTACTATCAAATGATTTATATATGCAATATTGAGATAAAAGATCTAAAAGCTCCTCAGGACACCATTATGTCGTCTCTCTAATAGCTCTATAACTATCTACAAACTAACACACTAGATTATTCTACCTAAAAACATATTCAACATTCTCCCTTTTTCAAAAATTGCTTCTAAGTGCCCTAAGATGCTACCTCAACTTCCAAGACACTACTACCATTCATGAATCACTACCTCGAAACCTAGGAGAATACTACAATTCATTGGATGCTACCATGAGCAACCATATGCTATAGTAATTGTTTGTTAAAATATGCCAAAAAAACACAAAATTTACCCAAGGGAATTTGTGGGACCTTCCTCATGCATGGGCTGCCCAACTGCCACCAAATCTTGCAAAATATCTAGTTGTCGGGGCACAAATGCTCATCTTTGAGGCATTTACTCATTTTAAACCCTTGTTTAACAATTTACTATAATGAAAAGAAAATAGTAAATTTGAAAGTAAAAATAATTTATAATTTCTAAATTTTGGTTTTCAGTTTTCTATTAAATTTTATTTTTTCTTCCTACCTCTTTCATGCTTGCAATATCTTGAAAAGTGTAGTTCCTTTTTTAATGATTTTTCTTTGATACAATCAATGTCTTAACTCTCTTTTGTATGGTATTCTTATTTCTCATTTTTTACTCTCCAAAGCTACTGTTTCATATGTTTTCAAGGGATATTATTTTCTCTTCCTAGATATTCTCTTATATTTACTAGTCTTCATACTAATTCTTTTTTGACTTCTTCACACATTCTAACTCATTATTGCTCATTCCTACCCTTCTTTTTTAAGGGCAATTGATTATCACATTTTTAAGGACAAAACCCAAATTTTCTAATCATCTTATTTATCTCCTAATGTTGTTTGTCTCTTTCTTCTAGATAATTTTATGGGGATATACACTCCCTATTTTCTTGATGATGTTAGAGTAAAAGGTATTTCCTAATTAATTATTTATTTAATTATTAGGTTCCTTTTCCTCTAATTCCTTAAGTTTACTTAGGTCATGTTCATTTTATGTCTCATGTCATAGGATGAAGACACATGTCATAATCTTATTTTATCCTCACTTAGGGTTTCTAGGTTGATTATCCTTTTATAAGGATTCTTTATTGTATAATCATTAAGATGCACATTGATAATGATTCATGCTTTTTTGGATCAATAACTCTTGGCCTCCATAGCTTTGTTATTCTCTCTTTTTGTGATATGTGTTTGATTGTAGGTGATCCTTGGGAGCTATGGAGTAGATTTTCCCCAACTTCAACATAGTATCAGAGCTCCAGACTTGTAATCCCCTTTCCTATTTTTGAGATATTTCGTGCCTTAGGCTATCATTCGGTGCATTTTGGAGAAAAACAAAATCTTCCATTGGGTTTAGAGATGTTGGGAAAGTCAGTTTTTCCTTTTGTTTGAACTGATTTGGACTCTTGAGGTTAGATCTACAAGGGTTTGAAGCAGTTGTTTTTTTTCCAGATCCATAGGGTAGCTGCGATTTCAGAGCATTTTGAACCAAAAAGAACCTCACGGTTGCATTCAGGAGGCTGATTTCGACAAAATTTGATATAAATTTTTTCCTATTTCAACGTCGGGAGTATTTGAGGCATTTTTTTTTCTTAGAGGTCGTACGCCCCAACATGCAGGTTGAGGTATATATATATAATCTTGCAAAAAAAATTTCAAAAAAATAAAATAAAATAAAAATAAAAATAAACCGTTTTAAAGGGACCTCCAGATTTTATTTGTTTTGAAAAGGAATAATATTAAAAGAAAAACTAAGTGGCGGCGAGGCGGGGGGCGGGGTGGAGGGGGAGGGAAGAGGGGTACCATGTAGGGTAGTGCCCCTGCCACACTTGTGGCAGAGCAGTCCCTCGGGCCCCTCCCCGTTGTGGGAGGTACCATGGGGTATTGCCCCCTACCATTGGCAGGGCGGCAGCCCCAACGGCCAACCCTTGTTTTTTTAATATAATTTCTTAAATAAAACAATAGTTTTTATTTTATTTTTCTTAAAAAAATAATAGTTTTTTTGGTTTTTTTTTTAATCTTGAAAATAAAGCATGCATTTTTTTTGCAAATAAATCAAACTGCTACTATACCTGGAGAATTTTTTAGCAAAGATTCTACAATTGGCAGATCTCCAAATTTAGCAATGTTTTTGCTAAATTTAGCAGAGATGTTTTTTTGCCCAATCTAGCCCCTCTCCATTGGGTTTTTCATTTTTGTGCTCCATCTTCGAGAGGCCATATTTTGGTCATACGATGGTCTTTTTCAATGCCTTTTTTTAAAACATGGGGTAGAATTGCATTTTTTTTAAAAATGGGGTAGAATTTCATGCTCTTTGTAGTGGTGCAGGTGTTTTCCAGTTTTGACTTGTTTTTTTTCTTCCCAAAAATCAGTTTTCTCAGTGCTGTTGTTATGCATTTCTTATTTTGGAGACTTTGACAAGCCATATCTTCTACATCTAGACTCTTTTTTGGGTGCTTTTTTTTTTTAAGTGCATGATTTTTCATATACTTCATCATGGTGCTATCGATTTCCTCATTTTGTATTAGAGAATTGTATTTTCAGCATGTGCTCTTTTTTGGACATTATGGGCTTCCATTGTAAGCATTTCTCTTATGTAAACGAATTGAAATAAAGTGCCTCAATATTGTACATGCATTGTTGGGATCTTACATATCATTTTGTGCCTTATTATACTTGCACTATGATATAAAGTGTCATGGGGGGTTGATGTTTACCTTTGTTTGCCATCACACCTTTGTCAAGTGTCCCTACCATGACAACGATGAATCACATTGATTCTTGCCACGTGTGTGCTTTTTTTTGCACACCCTTTATGTTTGTTGGTACTTTTAGTTGCACGTTCATATGTTCTTGGTTCTTTCTTCATGCACTTCTTTCTGGCATTCAATTTCATTGGATCTGTCTTGGCTCTCCCTTGTCAACATTATGAGGGGGTTTCTATTGTTAGTGTTAATGTTTCCTTGGTTTCGCGTTGGAGTGAGCTATATATCTAGTATTTGTTCCTATGTACTAAGCAGATGCAGTGTACATCGGTAACTGGTTACCTGTGCATTTCGGTGAGATGGAGCATTTACCATATGGACACTCTTGCATTCCTATTTTTTGGAGGTGACCTCCATTTTCACTTGATCAATTCTTTAGACTATTGGTACCTGTGTCATTTGTATCTTCGAGTTCTAGATGTTTTTCCTTTGTTTGGCATCTGATTCGAGTAGTGTCGTTGGGGGATTTCATGTAGATTCTTGTCTTCTTGATCTTGATCATCATTTATTTTAGAGGAGGTTCTTTCAGCATTACAACTGTCATTTTTGGACAGTGTTTGTAGCTTCTTCATATTTCAGTGGTGTTCCTCATGTTTATCCTTTGTTCCTACTCTTTTGGGACAACCTTGGTTGGAGGCTTCTTCATCCTTCACATTGTTTTGAAGGCTTTTCAGTCCTTCACTCTTGGTTGGAGGCTTCTTCGTCCACACTATTTTGGAGGCTTCCGTAGTCCTTCACTTGTATTTCTCTCTTTTGAAGAGAAGTTTTCTCCCACTAGGTTTTTCTCATTTTCTCCAGTTTTGAGAGATCTTTTGTTTGTACATGGGTACCTCACTAGGCTTGTTTGTCGAGACCCATCATGCATTCATCTTTAGAGTTTTGAGCTACTCTGTAAGTTTCACTTAAGGGGGGTTGTTAGAGTAAAAGGTATTTCCTAATTAATTATTTATTTAATTATTAAGTTATTTTTCCTCTAATTACTTAAGTTTACTTAGGTCATGTTTTTTTTATGTCTCATGTCATTGGATGAAGCCACATGCCATGATCTTATTTTATCCTCACCTACGGTTTCTAGGTTGATTATCCTTTTATAAGGATTCTTTATTATATAATCATTAAGATGCACATTGATAATGATTCATGTTTTTTTGGATCAATAGGTCTTGGCCTCTATAACTTTGCTATTCTCTTTTTGTGATAGGCGTTTGATTGTAGGTGATCCTTGGGAGCTGTGGAGTAGATTTTTCCCAACTTCAACAAATGAGTCCCTTATGTGATACTACTATTGTCATGTATGCCTAGCTAAGCTTACTATTTCCAAATATTAGGTCCCTATATTGTATTTTGGTCCCTAAGCCATAGGTCACTAAACCTTATTTTGGTCCTTGAACTAGTTGTTCCAATTTTTATCTACTCAAACTTTCTTGTCCAGGGCATGCTTGTTTGTTATGTTTTTATCTCTTGTCTACATTCCTAGAGTTGTATATTCCATATTTTGATGCATACGATTTTCTACTCCTTTTTCTATGACATAAGTGTTGTAATCTCTAGGGTCACTTTCTATTTCTATATACTTCTATGTTCTAAAGTCTTGATTATGATTTCTATGACTTCTATATTAAACATTGACTATTCTTTCTTATATGTAGAAGTTTGATATTTCTACTTTACATGGAACTTGTTGAACATTACACTACTACATATTCTTTATACTTTAAATGATATATTTAATATTTAATTTATGTATTTATTTTAGCTAGACTATATCACCTAGAGACATTAGCATGTTAAGGGGGGAAAGTGCAAAGAAAGAAATTAAACTCTGCAACTATTCTAAAATCTTCTTTAACTCTCTTTAAAATTCTCGAAACCCTTATTGCTTCGTCTTTTCTTGATAAAATCGGTGATTATGTTTCCTTTATTTCTCCATTCACAAAGCACCACCCACAAAATATAAGGCCTTTAGGTTTGTAGTGCTGTAATTTATTATTTCTTTATGATTCACTTATCTTCCTAATAACGAAACATGTTAAGATAAGTGCACACACCAAAAAAAACACTTATTTGCTTGTTGAAGTCAAAGGACTTAGATTGGGGTTTGACCATCTTGGCAAGTTTCTATGAAGTCCTAAACAATTTTCCTACCCTAAATACATATCATTGACTTAGAAAAAAAAGCTTCTCTAATTCTGTATTTCTCACTATCCCTTAAGTCATGCATTTCAATTTTTTTTTTTGTTATTGTGGTTGTATTTTGTAGGTCTAATATTCTTGTATGGAATTTTTTGGGCTTGTACCTATAGAGGACACAGCCACAATTGGAGACTTCACAAATGGATTGCACATGTGATGCTCACCTTTTGTTGGACAGCTTAAAAAAAACTTCTACTCACGCAACAAAAGTAAATAAAGTGGTAGAGAGTCCAGGTGGGACTACCTTTCTCATGAGGAAGAAGTACCCAATAGGTGACAACGATACTGAATTGAGATGTGGGCAGTGGTGTTATGAGTTATGATTTCTGTAAAATGTTAAGATCTTGCTGGGCATTTTCAAGGAAGATGTTTCGGTGAATGGCTTCAAGGTAGGCTAATTCAATGGCTAGCAAGTGATTGTTTTGTTGTTTGATTTGGCATAAGGTTTCGATTTGTTCTTCGGTATCGACAATTGCAATTGTTGGTAATGATTCTCATTACTCATTCAATGTAACTTCAATCCAATCTTCCCTTACTCAGACACACATGAGCCTAAAATGTCTAAATGTCGTAGGTGACCAAGATGGAGAAGAGTGGGGTAGAATTACTTTGATGCTCTGGTTTACTTGTTTGATTGCGTGCTTTCTAATTGTTAGCAAGTTTACATATTGGATTGTTTGAATGTTTGTTTTTATCATATGAATGAAGTTGGAGTTTGTGTGTTTGAATTCTTCATTGTTGAAACCAGGTTTAGAGCTTTTAGCTCAAATATGAAGGATCTAATGAATTATTCTATTTTGGAATTTTGATTTGTTTTTGTGCTTTTTAATGTGTATGGATGTTGAAATAAAATACTTCTAATTAAATTAATATGCTAAAATTAAAGCCAAAGGATTTTTAAACTTTTTTTCTGGATTTATGTATGCATGCATGTAAAATTCTACTACTAAAAGAATTGAAAGTATTCTAAAATCAGAGAAGCTATGGATTTTTCCCTTTTGCAATCAAACATAGCGAAATGGAAAACAGAAGAAAAGGTACAGTACATGCAACCAATGTTTGAATGGACTACGCTTTCTCTTTAATTTCAAAGTCAAGACAATGAATTCCTGTTCAGAATGCAAAGTTGCAAACTACTCAGTGCTGATTTTAATCTTAATGTTTGAATGAAATAACCTTTTGTTTTGAAAGAATGTTTTCCTGATTTGTTGGGTTGTATTTCACCGTTTCTTGTTGATAAATGTGTGATGTTCTGAAAGCTTTTAAAAATAACAGTGTTGTTTTTATGGTGCTTTTGCAAAAAAACAAAAAAAAAACCATTCTAATATTTGAAACTAAATCTATATCTACCTCTAATCCAAACCGGAAACAAAGTGCTTCAGATTTAGAGCAAAGAAAAGATCTAACCTATAACTAACAACTAATTTAATCTACTAATCAACAAACCAATCTTATCAGAAAGTATGTATAACAGGAATATTCAGACGTGTATGATCCAAAGTGTCAGATGATTGTGTGTGTTGGCAGTATTGACCTCACAGACCTAGCTAGTTTGCTTCCTCTTTAATTCTCAACCGGGGGTTCTCCATTGTTGGTGGAAGCGCAACAGAAAAAGAAAAATAACCGGCTGCTAAGGAGGTCAAAAATCCTGGTAACCAAGCTTGGAGGTTATTGTATTTGACAAACAAGAGCATAGAGATTGTAAGTTGGTGGCAAAGTATGTTCAAAGCTGTGTAGAAGCTGTAGGTGTTTGTAGATGTGGTGTTTTCCTTCTTAAACCAGACTTGCTAAACGCTAAGAGCTATAGAGAGCTCAAAGAATGTCAAGGATTGGAGTAGAAAAATACCCCCACACAAGCTTTTGAAAAGCTATACAATGCGGGATCCTTCACAAAAGAGGGAAAAATTAGTTTTTTTTCTATGTTGGATGTATCCATCCAAGAAAGCAAAAGGAAAAGAAGATGAGAAAATAAGGCCATGCAAAGAAATCATGGATGCAAGACAAATTGACACATTCACAGCTTTCACTAGTAATTTGCTCATTGTGGTGAACGTGAATTAGCTAAGGCATCACATAATCGCCAGTCAAGCAAACATGTCATTTACAAGAAGGCAACTGGGTTTTTGAAAAGCGACATGTGACAAGGGCTAACAAAAGAGCAAAAAGAACACAAAATAATTAAGGGGAAAGGTCCTAGGAGTCAACAAAACATTTCGACAATATTGAGATTAGTGGAGAGAATATCATTTTATTTTTCACATCATGTGGAATTGGTGCTAAGCCATCAGGTTGTCATTGGACCTGCCATGTATGCTTGTTTGCTTTAGGCACTTACAGTACCTACAGTGCCTATTTCTGTTCCTACTGTTGAATCTTAGTTTGGCATCCAAATCATCAAACAATGAACCAGCAATGTTTATTCTAACCATAAATTCCTTTTTTAAGTATTTCCTTATTTAGTAAATTATTCTTAAGTCTAAAATCAGCTTAATCATCTTAAATCAACTTCTCTTAGTAAAGCAAAGGATAATGAATGTAATTCTATCTTGCGTGAAGTACATTTGGATAAGACAAAACATATTACTTCTTGTATTCTTATCTTCTGAAATATTAGATATCCTAGCTAGTCTCATACCCTCTTTACTAGTTAGGTTCATCTTTTTACCATTTCAATTTCTAAAATTACCAGTCTTATGGATGCTGAATTACCTTGCAACTTTACCAAAGTATATTTTTGAAATCAACTTCTAGTGTTGATCACCGTATGAAACACAAAGGCATCCAAAGTAGCAGAGAAGATAATCCTATAAATAATTGTGTACGATAATTTCTGCCATAAACATGTTGTATAGATTAGCACAAAATGGAGATGAACCTCATACAGTTGACCATATTGTTACAAGCAGATGACATAAAATTACTATAGAATTGCACAACCTCATTTGTTGATGGTGACAAAGTAGGATTACTATAACAGATCATATATTTGACTTCGCTTGCCCTTTGTTTCTTACCTTATGTTTGTATACATTGCAAAGGTAATTCAAGCAAATGATATCCTCCTTGCTAGCCTGGATATGATGTTCAGTTGGTGCAAGAATTGTAAGAACACATCGTTTCTTATCATAAGTTATGGCAAACAATATTATTGACTCGTCATACTGTTTGCAACTAGATGGCGATTTGGAGTCAGGGCTACTCTGAGTGCAACCGAAGGTGTTGATCTCAATCTCAAAAGGATGACAGCGACTGAGTAGATGAAGCAATAGTGTATAACAATGTCTTTTTTTGACTGCTTTGAAAGCTTTAAGTTGCACATAAATCCACTAGACAAAGTAATGTGAGAAGCTGAGACAAAATGTGGTAGAAGTCTGAAAGCCCAAGAAAATTCTGAAGCTACTTAAGGGATTGATTATGCATTTTCAAAGTTTTGTATCTTCTCTGGATCTTGGACATGGGACTTGCATATATAGTAACACAGATTCTCTTCATCCAAGGAACACTTATCCAAATTTGCATGAAGCAAGCATTGATGTAGAGTACAAAGAACATGTTTCATCCGACCACGATGATTTTCCCATGCTTATCCAAATTTGCATGAAGCAAGCATTGATGTAGAGTACAAAGAACATGTTTCACCCGACCATGAGGATCTCCTTAAGGCAGGGTCCAAATGACAACCAGTGAAGGGCAACGTTTTTGTTATTTGTTAGGCGACTGAAACTAGAAAGTGCACTGGTGAAGTATAAAGGCACAACCAAACACTCACAATGAATATTAATTAGGATTGAAAGTACCCTTCTAATATCAATAGAATTATTTTATATCTAGTAATAATTAAGTTTTGTATTATTTTTGAATAACTTAAGATCTATCTAGAAGGCCTTCCTCACCTGGCATGACATCAACCTTTACCAATGCATGCGAAATTGTTAGTTTAAAGTCATGCACCCAAAAGTTTTCAGATCCCTAAAACAATAACATTTCCAGCAAGTGCCCTCCTTACATTTATGCATTTCTTCTAGACTTTATTTTAGATCCCTTTCACCTACCACAGCTGGCCACCTTTTTAGGCTAAAATACATCCTCTCCACAGTTGCAAATTTGTTAGAAATAATTACTTCCAGCTCCATTCCTGATACGGTGTTAGTCCTATTTTTTCCAGAAAACAGTGATAAGAATATAGCCATTAAAATTAGATCCATAGCCATAAGAATCCAAACACTTGCAAATGCCCTGGAAAGAACAAGAGCGCACATCTATCCTATGCAGATCCTAAACTAACACACATAAATGTATAAAATATGAAGACGCACACACAAATGCACAACACAATGAACATATAAACACTGGAGCTTCATTTCTATAATGCGTAACAGTCTGCATTACAAAGCAAAATCCATCCTTACCACCAGTTGGGAAAAGGGGTTGGCATGAAAGCTCTTGCTGTTACAGTCCTTGCTCTCACGCTATTAAATCTCCATAATGCTTTCATAAAGGCTTATACAAGTCACTTTTCACTGCACGCCAAGATTCTCCCATGGCTAAGAGTAGCATCAAACCGCCATCAGGTGTAGGAAATACATCAAGTACAATATGTACCTCATGTGCACATTTCAACATGTCTCGCATTGGAGTTGCATGTGTATTGCATAGAGACGCCACATACATTGTGATTATTCCCCACCACACATTTATTATTTAATACAAAGCCGATTTTCATGTCAATGGAAGCAGATTTGAAAATAAGTCACTGAAGTTGAGAAGCTACTTAATACTCCATCTAATATTTGTGCCTATAGCCAGCAAACCCCCATTGGAAGATCTAAAATAATTCTGCTTTGTCCATTAGAGCTGGGAAAAATGGTAAGTTGGGGTATTTTCCATGAAGCTTTCCCAAGTTCAAGCAGCACTCCCGATTGTGGGTGCCTTCGTTTGGAGGGGTTTCTGTGAGTCCCTGCCTGTTTAATACTGTAGCAGCATTCTCAATATAAAAAATAGAAAAGAAAAAATTGTCTGCTTTTCTTCCTTTCAAGAATTGATTCTTTGTTGGTAGACTCCTCTTTGTCTACTCGGATTGAATGGTAATAGTTATGAGCTAGTAACAGTTACGAAATCCTTACGTTTTTGAGGTTGATTGGGAATATCAAAATATAAATTTCTATGTGGAGTTTCAATCATTATCTGTTTGTTGAGAAATCCTTCTACATAATTTCAAAGGACTATTTCCACATTTAATGATTATTTTGGTGCTACATTCTAGAATAGAGTATTTACACTTTTTCAAAACTATTAGAATTTTTACTCATGACATCCTGCCTTTGTTTCTCCTACAAACTACTGCATGTATAGTGAACACTTATTCTCAAGTTGCAGTCTGCAAACTGCTGCATGTACTTGAACAATTATTCTCAAGTTGCAGTCTATAAACTGCCGCATGTACTTGAACACTTATTCTCAAGTTGCATTCTGCACAATGAAGCAGGCTTAAATACCATAAATGATTTACTTGAGGTTTTTATGTAAGCTTTCCCCTGCATCAAGAACCATCCTTCCATGGTCCTTTCTACTCAGAAAAATGGATTCATATCTGCACGGGCCTTGCAAATTTTTTCCCTTTTACTTCAGTTTCATTCAATTGAATACTCATTTTAATTGCCACTTCAACGAATTGGAAAGACCTAGTCTTTGGTGTGAAAATTGGTGAGATAGATCTTCACTGCATCAGATTGGTTAACTGGAGCTTGAAAAAAAAAATTGTTTAGTCTGTGCATGGTTCTGACAGGTCTGGCCTCATTATCTTTATTTTCATTGATTTATAAGATGAATAAGATGAAGAGAATCTTCCAATTCATTAACCTAGTCCAGCTCAAATCTAACATCTCAGATTATTGATTACTATGAGCCAAATCTGATATAGCCTAGTAAATAACTGCCTTTGCAGTCTTGATAAGTGAAATGGAAGGCCATAAATTTGATGTCCCCAATAAAATGTTGAGAATGAAATTAACAATTAATGGTGAAAAGATGCTTTGAAGAAGGAAACACAATTGGTTTTAGAATAAAAATGCTAATATCTATAATATTTGTTACTGTCACCGGTAATTGGAAAAAAGAGCTAAGAATTTTGAAGATCTTCAAAGAAAAATTCCTTAAATCATTTATCTTTTCAGCAGGGGCGTGTCACAGAACAAAGCAGGTCAGATGACATGTCATGCACTTTAACTCTAGCAAATCTAAGAGATAGAAAGCAGAACCAGAGCAACTCCATTGAGGACAACAAAGTAAAAACATGTTAATTGTACAACTGAATGATGTATTTAATAGGTCTCGTGGACCAGTTTGGTCTAAAGGACATTAAGAATCATCATCATCAAGAATGAATTGACTCCATTGAACTGGAGCTGCACATTCAGATTCCATGTTTATAAACTGGGTTTTTTAACTTATGCTTGCAAGCTAAGTCACCAGGTTCGAATTCGAATTCGAGTTCGGCAACATTGAAATTCGAATGAAATTCGACAAGGAAAAAATTCGAAAAGTAAAAAATTCGAATGAAATTCGTCTTATATAATTTTGATTTTTTTAAAATATAAATAATAAATTAAAATAAATAAAAAATAATATTAATAAACTAATATGTTTAAATATATTAATAAAACTAAACACAAAACAAAATAAATAATAAATATGTTTAAAATATACTTTAAATTTAAATATTATTAATATATAAATAATAAATAAATTAAATTATATATTAAATAATAAATATATTATAACAAAAGTTTATTTATTTATTTTTAAATATTAAATTTTAACATTATAAATAAAAAACAAAATTAAATAGCAAATGAAAATAAATAAAAATAATATTAAAATATATGAAAACACAACATAAATAAATAATATTAAAAGAATATAAAAACATAACAAAAGAAATCATATAAAGAACATATAAAAAATAATAAATAATAAGAAAACATATTAGAAATGATGTTAATATTAAAAATAATAATAAATCGAATGCTGGAGGAGCCGCCAGCGTTAGCAGCCCTGCAAACCCATCGGTGCCTGAAGACTTTGCCGGAGTCCATTTACGGTCCAGCTCCAGCCGCTTGAATGCCCGATGGATTAAGGAATGCGTCCGCCTAGAGCCTCACGCCGACGCTCGCAAATACTTTGTGGAGCCCTGCAAACCAGCCCGTGCGGGATAAACAGAGATCTCCTGGGAAAAATGCGGAAAAAAAAACCTTAAAAAACGTTTTTACAGTGCCCTCGACGAATTTCAACGAATTTTTGTTAATATTTTGAGATTTCTTAATGCAAAATTTTTGACCGTACGAATATAGGCGAATATGAACGAATTTCAATTTTTTTTTTGAAATTCGACGAATTTCGAATTTCAAGATGATATTCGATCGAATATGGTGACTTAGCTTGCAAGTATAAAAGAAATCGTGGAAGATTTTCTAATATTAGCATGAATGTTCCAGCTAGGAAGAAAACAAAACAAAATGCAAGTGCAATTTTTGCAAAATACTGAACCGAGAATTTTGGATTTGATCTCCTCCTCACTTTTGATGTTGGATAAAACTGGGAAGAGTTCTGCAATAAGAATAGAACATTTCATAGAATTCAATCTGAGTATTCAAAACAAGTAGCAACTCAGAATCTCAATTATAAGGTAATCGTTTACGCTTTAAGATGCCATGTTTATTTCATCTAGATTGTCACTTCAGTCCAATGTCACATTATTCAAGAGAAAAATCCTAAATGAAGTAAGGAAATGACTACAAAAGTAAAAGGTATACCAATGTCTGCCCTCACACAATAATTATTAGATTTTTATAATTAACAATTTTGCATTGCACCATTTGTCGTATGCACCAATGATTGAAATGCTTGTTGATAATATTGACAAGGTTAGGATCAAACCTTTTAAGGCACCCCGAAAAATCACAATGACCTCATTTGAGAGTCTTTGGTGCACAATAAATACACATAATTTCATATGGAGGACCTATCCATAAACTCATATGCAAAAGATGCAATAAGAGCGAGGATGCAGTACTAGCATTTGATGTCCCCCTTAGCATTGGCTCCTTTAAAAGACAACAAACTCAGCTTATGTGCGGGAAAATAGAAGACTCTTGAGATTATGTCATGACAAAAGCACAAGGTCACAAGAAAGAGATGGAAATATGCATGTTATGAACCTAGATGGGACAACCTTCATTTCTAAATTAACATTGGAACAGTTTTGGCAGACAATCGTTCATTCATCATTGCAAAAGAATGTACAAAGCATCAATGCAGAACCCACTAAAGTGCTAGGGAACATTTAGCCCCAATGTTTCATCCTTTCATAAAAAATAAAATCATATATCCTTATCCGCAAGGAGCTTCTATGGGAAAAAACCTTAACAATAGCTTTATTAGTAGCAAAACTGTATTTGAAAACAAATTGATGCACCAGGAGAATACTGTATCCAGATTGTAATTGCTCCTGAGACTTGTAACCATACATATTCAAAGGAATTTCCTAGGACCCATTTCCACAAAGGATACTGAGGTCACAACTTCAGGATAAATACAATGACCTAGAACCGTCTGACCAAAGCATCCTGTCCTAAGATAAATAGTTAAAAGGAGCTTTTTCACATCCTATGATCCATCATCGGGATAAGACTTATCTGATGATGGATGTGCATACTTTGCCAAAAGCACTTTCCTGATTTTATGGACTGTGGAAGCTTACCAATGTTGGAACAAATCTTTAATTAAAAGAAGCATACAAAGGCTGGAACAAGCCGGTAAACCTAAATATAAGATTCTACAAACGCAAAAGCAAAGATTTCTGTCCCTAAAAGCCAAATGTTTTCTTTTTCAATATCAATCTCATTCTAAAGTCTAACTTGAGACTCTTCGATTGCCTATTATGCATTTGTTTGTACGCATGCATATGTGTGTATATGTATTTCAAAAACCTCATTTTAGGCAGATCTTGCAACCCTAAAATCCATTGTCCATATTGTATATGATCATATGTACCATTTGGTACGGGCCTGTTTTAAAAAGAATGAACTAATGTAGGCAAATTTTCCAAAGCAAGATTACAGTGTCAAATATTCAATATGTTTCAAGCATGTATAGATAGAACACCATACTACTTCACATATGCATCTTAGTTATTTGCTTCGAAGTATGAATCACCTAATTCTGAAAGTGTAAAACTTTAAGAGCTTCTAGAAACATGCACCTGTTTTGATTGGTTATTGTACAAACTGGAGTTCACTGGTCTGAAATCAAGATCTGTCATCCCAAAACAAACATAATTAAACCAAAAAAAAAACTTTATCATGTCATTACACGAACAATCATGCCGAAATCTGAATCGGGTATTGAGAATTCAAATAAATCAGACCTTGATTATATGAAATCATTGCAGAATATGAAAGTGGTCTTGGGAAATCAAATCAAACTGACCTTGTTCACAAGAAATCATGGCCAAACATGAAAAGGATTTGCGAAAATCAAATCAAAATGACCTTGTTCATAACAATTCATGGCAATTTATAAAATACGTCTTGGAAAATTAAATCATACCGACCTTGTTCATGCAAGGTCTGAAGTCTCCAGCCTGGACCATAGACGACCAGTTCTGCATTGGGCCCAAACTCAACAGGATCTTCCCCATCCTTGACAGCCTCAATGCAAGTGGCTGCCCTCACATTCACTGCTAATTTTCTGTTAATTCTGTGCAGAGCAAATCCAGCCTTCGTTCCAGCTGCAAAACGCCTGATTTTTTCTTCATCCCTACACAATACTTCCAGAAACTGTGTTGGGTCATCAGCCCCAGGCACAGTTAGTTCCAAGTTTTTTTTCAAATACAATTTTAGAACATAAGATTCTTTATCTTGCAGTGTCGTTCACAGTCGGCTGCCTTCTGTAATACGGGAAAAAATTGAACAGGTTGTGTATGAGAATTAACTTACAGGAGCAGTAGGAGAATGAGGCGGGCAGCCATTGTTGTGGGCAGATACAGATATGTTTTTAGTGATTTGTACTTCATCATCGTCCTCCATTATATTTTCCTATGGGGAGTATGTTTAGTCTCCGGTCTCTGTAATATTGAAAATTATACCATTCAACAGAGGTTACATAATTTGCATGGGGACCGTAACATATATAGTCTTACGAACATTTCCATAAACTAGCAATTGCACCTTGGTGTGCAATGGGTATGCCAAAGAGGTGTGGAAGGTCAATCCACAATTTTTTAATTTTTTTTTTAATATATTCATGTGCAATGCATGAGGTCAATTAGGTAGTAGGACATTAATTAAATGATTTATTTTTCAATTAAAGTTTCAATTAACAAGTGACATTTTTTAATTGATTTGCATTAATTTACATTAATTTTATATTATTTAATGATAAAATTTAGTCTTCTAACTATAGTATTCATATAATGTACAAAAAATAAAGAGTTGTTATATATTTCTACCTCAACGTCTCTTTCTATCTATCTATTGCTTGTTATATATCCTCTCTCAATGTATCTTTCTATCTATTTCTACCTCTCTCTCTTCCTCTCACCTTCCATCCATTTGTCTATCCTGCTCTCTCTTCTCACTCTTATATATAAAGAATGATGATTTTATTTGCCAAGTAGCATTGGTTAGATGTACATTTGTAAATGTGTAGAACTTTTGATCACACTTTAAGTAGTACAAGCTTCATACCTTCATGTCTTCTTACCTTAAAATTAATGAGCAAAGTACTTAGTGTATGACATTTAAATCTTGCAAGCATATGTGTACATCCACTTGGAGATGTATGGAACAATTATATTTGATACATCAACAAGGATGTTCACACATGTCGATACCTAGTTGGTGGCTATACCTTTGATAAATCTCGAATCAATGGAGATAGTTTTATGAAATATTAAATTATTTGTAATTAACATGTATCTCTTCATATTAATTTTTTAGTGTCACATATGCACAATCCTTTACCCCTTATCCTTCTTAATTTATAAGGCATTTTATGAATTAAAACATAAAACAAAGGGATAATTAATGCAAGGCTATACTTTTACATTCAACATAAATTTTTTTTGGATAATCAATTAGAACAATGGGGCTAAGAACAACAATATTCTCCAATATTGTCACTTTCCTCAACAATTTCTTTACTAAGTACACTTTCCTTTTAGTGTAAATTAGATTGATAAGTTTTAGTGACAGTTAATTTTGAATGATTCTTATTATTATATAGATTATTAATAGCAACTACAAGACCAATTAACTGAAATTGAGTACAACTGTGGATTTCTCTTTGTTTCTTTGTAGTTATGTGTTTCTTTTATTCAAAAATTTTGCTACTATTATTTTCCAATGTCCCCTTTTTCATAGTCATCTTAGTGGAATTTCTTATCCTTTATTCTCTGAAGGCTAAGTGGAGAGATAAGGATAAATTAATTAAGTTAATTATTTATTAAGTCATCAAATAAATTAAAAATTAAAAGGTGACTTTATATTTAATTAATTTAATTAAAGTGGCTAAATAAAAATATTATATCATAAAGTCACTTAAAATAAATTTAAAAGGGAAACATATCTTTTATCCCACATTGGCAAGGAAAGTGTTTGAGCTCTCACAGGAAAAGTATAAAAGGCTCTTAAGGGGCTCATTAGTGGTGAAGTTGAATATTATGATATTTGATTTTAGTATGTTTGTTGGATAAGCCTAGGGTTTCTGCAGTCAACATTGGAGCTCTTTGGGTATGAAGTATCCCATTGATTGGCATAACTGAGGTGGTGAAATATTCCCCCGAAGGGTTGTAGCTGAGAGAAAGATACCTCAGTCTTTCTATTGTGCTTCATTGCAAAATTTTAGTGGCCTTTGGCCAAAATTTTGGGGTCTTACTATAAGCTATTTTTGAGGAGTTCATTGGGGTCACATTAGCATCGATTTTTGGCATTTGGAAGGAAGATAGAAGTTTGGTCATAAAGAACAGAGGTCTGATATAATTCTAGTCTTATATCTACATACTTGAAGAGCCACGATTTCATTCTTGGAGGCTTGGGATTGCAGCGATTTCTTCTTCAAGTGAGGGCACTTCAATTTGGAGAGTATAACAATTAATATTGATGCTTAAGGAGGATGCTTAGAGGCTGCAATAATTTATTATTAGCACATTACATCAGAACAGGGGCGGCTACTTCAAGAGTTCGATTGGGCTTGAGTGAAGGGTATTTGGCATCAATTCTTGGATGGTCTTCTTCCTCCAGTATAGACGACTTCATAATCAGGTTCTATATGTTGTTTGCATACAATTTTGAGCAACTATAAATGTTTACTTGTTACTGATATTGTACTCAAACTTCAAAAAATTACATAAATTTGTAAAGCCAAGAGTCTTGGCTAATTTGCATTAGCATTGTACTAGAGAATTGCATTCAATAATGGAGGAATAAGTTGCATATTAGTTGTTGATGTAATGCTCATATTGTTTAGCTCTAGAGTATGTATGCCAAGTGTTTGTAAAAATACTACTTGGTTGTAGGTGCACATTTCTTATGTAGAAGTTCATGTATTTGCATTCGAAAAGACAAAAAGAATTGCATTATCATTTAGATCATTGCATAGCTATTGTAGTGTTGATTTACAAAGCATTACATTCATTCGATACCAATTGAAGACAAGCAAGCAAACTGAAAACTCATAAATAGCTAGTTAAGGGGTTGCAAGTGAAGTGTTTAACAAAATTCCTTGAGGCAAACTTAGGCCAGATTTTGTAAGGAATTTCTACAGTGGTTTAAGAAGTGTGAACATTGACATTTTGGTCTATTCCATCTCCTTTAGGTGAAAAATCCTAAAGTGTTAGAAGGTTATAGTAACCAAGATCTTTGTTTTGCACTTTGGTAACCCTTATGATATTCCTTGAGGGCAAAAAATTAGATCAAAAGTAGCAAGGGATATTACATATTCTTTTGTACCTAACCTTGTGTTTACTTTTAGTAATTTTGAATTCCCATTGATTGTATAAGTTTACGACAAGGGGATTTGTGCATTTCCTTTGGATTTGTATGTTAACCATTATAATTTTGTGAATAGTTCCATTTCTAGGTCTATAAGTCCAATTTCTAGGTCATTATGTAATTTATTTATTTTTTCAATCAATGTACATTTGCATGGAAATGTAGCAAATTTGAATTGTTGGCACACACAGATTTTGATGACTTCGAGTTTAAGTTCCAAGTACCACACATTAGATTTAGGTTCACAAAGCAGTCCATTTGATTGCACTTTAAGTAGTGTAGGTTTCATGCTATAATGCTTCATTACCTCTTTCCAAAAAATGATGAGCAAATTTCTTGTAGTTGATGCATTAACAAGGACTTAAATGTAGGTTGATATGTAGGTATGATTGATACCATACAACAATATACACCTAATATTCCCAAAGAATTTTTAGTGTTAAGTTATGTTGCATCATATGTTTGAACTTGATATTGATATAATTTTGTGATGGTAGAAATGGGCCATTCTTTTGTAATAAGATGAGATGTTCATAGTTTTTATTATGCTAGATTCTAGTGCATGGGTGTCTTGACAAATATGTATTAGAATAATTATTATCTCTAAAGATATACATGATCGACATGTATTAAAAATTGTTGATATTAAAGTGACTCTTAGGCAAGTGGTGGCATGAAAGTAAATCCAACTTTTTCTTTTGAATAGAAGGTGCTACCTCTTTGTTGTAAATTTCATATTTATTTATTTTTTGTCTTGTAATTATTAAAATTCATATAACATAGAAAGTGGAATATAGAAAGTGAGATAGAGAAAAGATATATAGAGGGAAAGAGAAAAATGGTGGAGAGAGAAAAAAATAGATATAGTCTAAGATAAATAATATATAGAGAAAAGTAAAGGATATATATATAGAGAGAGAGAGGGGGGGCAGATTGATAGAGGAAGGAATACAAAGAGATAGGACGGGGGAGATAAATAAGAGATATAAAGGAAAATATAGATAGAGAAAAGAGAGACTGGTTTTTTCAATCAACTATTTTGTGCTAGTGATCCAAAGACGGAAAAATCCATGGGGACATCTCTCTCGAGGTATATATATATCCCTCTCCCTCAATGTTAATTTCTCTATCATCATTTGCAACAAAACAAATGATATGCCATTCACTTATTGATGAGCACTTTCACTAATTCTAAATGTTAAATATGATCAACTCAGATAATAAATATAAAATTATAATTTTGTATATTGTATGAACTGTATTATATTTAATATTTATTATCTATTATTTAATTATATATTTTATATATAAAATTCACACCATTGTATAATTATTGTTATAAAATGAACCTCCTCTCTATAATTAAGTCTTCTATATCTTATTAATGAATATAAATAACACTATATTTTAAAATAAATATTCTATTAAAACTAAATAATATATTATATAGAATATATAAGATATAATAAAAAATATAATTACCATATAAATTTTATGTAAAATAAATATATAACTAAATAACAAATATAAATTAATATTAAATATATAATAATATAATATTATACGATACTAAAATATATTTAAAAATATATTATATATTATATAAAAAATATAATTTTGCAATAAACATATACATCATCCATATAAATAAAAATATAATTTATATTATATATTATATTAAGTTTGATGTGTTCTCATAGTGTTTGACCATATCAAAAGATGATATAGTGTCTCATGGAATACAATGATTGTAGCCTACAAAACAAGCATATAATGTATAGACACATATACAAACACTCTTCGCTACTTCTAGTGAGCAAAAAATAGCAAATGGAAAAATAAATTGGTGAATAGAAAATAGTGAAAGTACATTCTTTCTTACCACATGTACAAACAAAAGAATCTAATGGAATAAATGAGTACAATTATTTCAATAGTCTTGCATTGTTCTAATAGAATATAGATATACAATCAAAGAAATTGCCTTCAATATATATTCTTGCTTATCAATCTCTCAAAACAACTTAACCCCTCTCGTATAAGAAATTACCTTCAACATAAATATACTATATTATATTATAATATAATATTTAAAAAACTATAATAATTTGTAATATATAAAATATATCTAATATTTATAATATAATACTATATTATATAAAATATAAAAATATAATATATTTTATATTAATCTCATTTCTTTCAATACTTATTTACATGGATGTAAAGTGCATAAATTTAGTTGATGCCCTTAAAAGCATGAAATAACTCAAGCATTCTATGGGCTTCGTACATTCATTGTAGGATGTGGGTTTTTGCATATCCACTGTTGATTTGTTATTTGATCATCAAAAAATATGTTCACTACTTTTATCTTTAATGCACTATTTTCATTATTTATAATGAGAGTCAACATGTGTACCAATAGAAAATGAAATGTTTGAATGATTGAGATACATTCGAGTAAGTGCACAAAGAGGGAGGACCAAAAAGGGGTCTTAAGTAGCCACTTTTTTTTTGAAATCAGGTAAGACTGACCTTGGATGAGAAATTGAAGATAGTTAAACTCAAAATTTTAAGTTGCAACGAAAACAAGATTCATAGTGTAGACACTGAAAATTGTCCTTCGCCTATGAACCCACCTCTTCATATCAATTCTTCCTTCTACTTGCATAATTAAATAATTTTAATTATTTAATTATCTTTTAAGGTCATATTCCTCTATTAATTAAATAATTCTTAATTATTTATTTAATTCATTTTTTCCTTTATTAATCCCTTGATTAATTAAATATTTTTTGTTTATTTAATTATGTCATTAATTAGCCCCTTACTTTCTATAATTAAATAAATGCTTATTTATTTAATTATTGTCATTTTTCTACTATAATTAAATAATTATTTTAATTATTTAATTATTCATTATCCTCTTCTTTTATAATTAAATAAATTTTATTTAATTAATTATTTACTAATTTGTCATTTTCATCCACTTTTGAGTTAAATTATTATTTAATTTAAAAGTCAACATGTCACATGTCTTTTATAATTAAATAATGATTTTATTATTTAATTATTCACCTTCCCTCCCAAATTTTCTCCAACAACCTCTTTTTCTGTGCCAACCTCATTATTCGTGCCATTCTTATTTTCTCTTGTCTCATTCATTTTCCACCCTTGATTGAATTATCTTATAATTCAATCTTGGCCATTAATCCTTATCATTGCCCTAATTTTTCCCTAACCCTATTTCATACTACAACTTTCAATCTTGGCCATTGATTAAGACATCTTATTGACATCCAATCTCAACTATCAATCCAAATCAGACCTTGCCTATAAATCAACCCTTTCATAAGCCATTTAGGGGGTTGATTTTTCAAGTATCCTTATGTTGCCAAAATCATTCTTGAATCATTCATCCATTTCTATCTATCATCATTCATCTATCATCTCCATCTCAATATTATGTTGTTGAATTGAGCAACCAACATATCAGGTCAATCAACTAATTCATCCATCATTGTGTCTATTTGAGGTATTGAAGATTTGGATTAGATAATGCATGTTATTATTTTTGTTATTTTTATTTTATCCAAATTTTTCATATACATTTTGGAGAACCCAATGTGAACCCCCTAACTAATTTTCAGCTCAATATTTTGACAAATTTTTAGGAATTTTGGATTTGGATCATTTTTGTTGCAAGTTTTGTTAGCTTTTTGTTGCAGGTTTTGCATCATTTTGGGAAAAAACCTTAGTTTTCAAAGATTCGACCATATCTTTCAAACGGATGCATATTTTCTTACAAAACTTTTTCTACGGGTTGGGGACAATATCAAGAGCTTTCAGTCCAAAAATCTATATTTTTTGGAGCTTTTTTTAATATTTTATAATATTTTGGTTATTTTTTCATAAAAAATCAATTTTGAGAGCAAATTAGAGAATTTTTTGGATATTTTTATATTTCTGGAAATATCTCTAAATTATAATGGGGGTCTATTCTTTATGTTTTAAATTTGGATGAAAAATATTTAGATTAAAAATAGATCTTTGAAAATTAGGGTTTTAGAAAGATTTGTTTAGATCTCACAAATGGTTGTAGATCTTTTCACAATTTTTTATTTACATATTTGGTATGATGTCAGGCGCCTTTAGTCCAAAAATCAAAAAAATTGGACCTATTTTGAATTTTTTTATATATTTTTAATGATTTTTCATAAAAAAAATTAATGTAAATTATTGTTGGGTGTAAAACAACAAATTTTTGGGATTTCTTTACATTTTTGGAAAGATTTAGAAATTTCAGTAAGGGTTTGTTCTCTGTATTTTTATTTTTAATGCCAAAAACATTTCCAAAAAATTAGATTTGTCTTGACTAGCTAACCCTCTAATATTAGTGATCAATTATCTTGTTAGGGTTTTGGCTTTGTTGTTGGTTTTGTGAATGTGTAGAAAAATAAACACTTCAAAAGATAAATTGGATCAAGTGGACAAAAATTTGGAGCTAAAGAAAGTCTAGGTGCACACATTTCATCTTTCATCTCTAATCATTGCTTGTCAACACACTTCAATTTGGGGCTTAAAATGAACATCTTGTTTGCAATCACACTTTAAAATTGGGATTAAAAAGAACCATTGTCTTACATCACACAATTTGGTTTTGGGATAAAAAGAACAAGTTCTTCCATTGTTTGCTTACACACATTTCAATTTTCTATTAAAGGGAAATTAATAATTGCGAGTGTGAATCAAGTGTGTGTGTCCTCCAAAACACCTCACTTAGTTTGCTTTTGTCATACCCTTCTTATGAGGCCTGCTTGGAGCACACACCCCTCCAAGGGACGACCTCATTCAAGGTGTGAATCCAAAGACATGCCTCTTTGGGAGTTGAAATCTTGTCACTCTTGGCTAAGCCCCAAAGAACTTTATACCTTTGGGAAGTGAAGGTGAAGGGTGGGTTACCCCTTTCTCCTGGCTGTGTGGCAAGATTTTTCTTTCAAATAATCCTTAGTCAACCTTGTGCATCCTAGCTTGAGACCTAATTGGCCATACCTACTTGACTAGCATTAGACTTGTTGTTGTGTATTCAAGTGTTTTCTTAATCATAACATTTAATCTTGAAAGACAAATTTATCATTGTGTTTGGTGTGTGTGTTCATGCATTTACATGTGAGATCTTGTGTTTGATATTTCCCAAGTCAAACTTTCAATAAACATTTTCCACATCATCCAATCTTTCCAAGCCACATCATCCTAGTCATTCAAGCACCCACATACTAATCATTTTAAATCATCATCGTAGTGAGACCATGTCAACATTAGAAGGCATAGAACAAGAGCTTGTTCACAAACTCCACAAAGCTCAAACAATACAATCACCTTTAAGTCAACAAACCATTTAAGGAATCCATGACATGATCCAAAATCTTCAAACAAACCAATCACCTCAAATGCAATAACTCATAGCACAAGTGCAATACCTCATGGCCACTTGTCAAATCCAACAAGCACAACATCCAATCCAATCACCACATCAACAAATTTCACCTCAATCCTATGTGTCACCTATATCATCATATCAACCTCATCCATTCACATATCGTGTTACCCCTTCATCAACCTATCACACCTCTTCTAATGTCAACCCTTATCCATACCAATCCACCTCTCAACAACCATTATCTTATGCAACCACTCCATTATTATCACAACAACAAATCATACCACAACAAGCCCAAACACCATTCCAACCTCAACACATTCAACCAAAATCCTATGTGTCACCTTCATCATCATGCCAGCCTAACCCATCTACCTATCATCTCAATGCCACATTAACATAGCCACCGATATCACAACAAGAATATAGGAGCCCAAGTCCACCTTGGCAACGAAATCAAGAGCCTTTCAATTCTCATGTTTCATTTGACAAGGGGAACACCAATCTAGTTCATGCACCCTATAACTTTATCATACCACCATCCAATAAAATGCCTATCCCTAAGCCACCATGTCCTAGTCCTAATTCATTGGCTTCTTCACCTTCTAATCCATCAAATTCTTCATTACCCCGTCATCATTTAAACCTCCATCAAATCTACGACCTAAATTCAAAAATTACAAAAGAAAACCTATGGCATTACCCAAATCCACCCATCCACCTACAAAGGATGTGACCCAAGGGCTACTAGCAAGGAATCAAACATCACCATGTCATCCAACTCATATGTTTGAACCTACAAAATAGTCCTCAAACATCATGCCAAATCCTTCAGGCCAACCATGTCACCCACAACCCCTTGAGCCAATTCAAGAGTCTCCCCTCGTAAGTCCAAGTCACCCTCTGTCATGCTCCTATGGTGTTGACCATCAAGAACATGTCAAGTCTCTCCATGAGAAATCCCCTTCCACCTCCATTCAAGCAAGCCAAGATTTATGTCAAGAGCATTATCCTAAGCATGAGGAAACATTAACCTCTCATTCTAATCAAGATCTAGTCCCATCCAATGATCCCACTCATAACATACTTGGTCCTATTTATGATCAAGCTCCCCTCTATGATCTTACCTATGATCCAAAAGGCCATAATGATCCTCTTAGCCAACTTTATGCATTCCATGGTCAAGAGCATATCAATTCACCTATCCATGAGAAAGAAACCTCCATTGCTCCTATCCACCCCCTACCTAGCCCTATCCATGATCCATCAACATCCACTTCCCTTGATGAGACATATGCCTCCCAAGCACACACAAAAGATCAAACAAATACCTTGGATCTAAGTGAACACAATGCTAATCAAGATCCTAATGATCCTCCATCACCCACTATCAACCCCATTGCAAGTCATTCATCATATCCTATTGGTCTTTCCACCCTCATTCATGAATGTTCCTCAGAAAAATAACAGCCATTATCTTTCCTTGCTTCATTTTCTCCATCCAATAAGGAACGTGTGTCTAGTGTTCCACCTACACCTAGTCCCGTTGTCCATTGCATACTCCAAAACATGAACCACCAAGGTAAAGGTTTAGACCTTCATGAACAAGGTATTTTGGAGCCCATCCATGTCAAAGTCCCTCCACGCTCTTATGGCCTTGGATATACACCCCAAGGAAACCAATCTCAAGATGTTGGTATTTCCATAACCTAAGTCCACTTTCCATCATGAATCCTATCATACACCTAAAACATATGTTGCCATCCCTCCTCCATCATCCTACAAATGTCAAAAGCATGTGACCATACACCTTCCACCATCCACTTTTCCACCATTGCTTCCAACTCCTGATTTCCCTCCATCTAATTTACCTTTGTTACTCCCAACACCTAATATCCCTACCATCCAATCCTCTTATTCATTTATCCATAAATACCCTAACATTCATAATCATGACCAACAAATGCACACATTGTCTAAACATGAAGCTTCCACTCAGTCCACCTATCCCATGGGATTCAAAAGCAAGAATTTCAATTCCTCTACCTATAAACTAAAAAATTCTAAAAATCTTCATGCCTTACGGTATCAATACAAAAAGTCAAAGCAAAGCACATCCCAAAAGTTATATAAGCCCATACCTCAAAAAGTAAAGGCCAAAACTAAATTGGTCTGGGTCCCTAAGAAAAAGGAAAGCAAGTCCAATGAGGCATCCTCATCACAAAAATCCCAACCATCCACTTCCACCTCACATTCCCACTCTATTCAAGAATCTCATATTCCCTCCCACAAGAAAAACAAAAATCATAAAAATACTAAGTCTATGTGGGTACCAAAATCACTACATCCACCACCTCCTAAGAAAACATCTCCATTACTTCCTACACCCCATCCACATCAAAATATTCAGCATTTATAACAGTGTGTGCAACCATTGGCCATGATTCCCTTCCATTTCACACTAATTCCACATACCTTCATCTCCTCACCCTTTACTCATTATCCTACATATCTCCCCCACCACCTTCCTAAGGTCCATGCTTTTGGCTAAGCCTCCCCATTCATCTTTTGCATAAGTCTCATATAATCCATATCATCTTCACTACATAATCTGCATCATAATCCACTATTTTCCTCCATAATACACATCATAAATCCATCATCTACCTAATCCATATCCCTTTTTTATGCAATTGCCCCTACCAATATTTATGAGCACATTTGACATGGTCCATGCGATGACATCCATCTATAGTGGGACTACCACCTTTCATGGAACTAGACACTTGAGTTCCTCCTATCCATATTCCTCTTCTCCTATCCAAAAAGTCAAAAAGTCAAAACAAAAAAACAAAACAAAAAAAAAGTAAAGAGAAATCCCTTCATCCAACGGTGAAAACCTAGTAAACAGGCACCTTGGATAAGTACCATGATGAAAACTTTCCAAATAGGCATCATGTGTAGGTTGATCTTCTACGTCACTTACACTTGGGGGCAAAATGTCTCATCTATCCAACTTATCATTTTCATGTCATATCATTCTATCTTACCATCCTACCATCTTTAGCCATGATACATACATATCATATTGAGTCCATTCATCCTCTCTTCCTCCTTTTGATCTTGATAAAAATAGGGGGGGAAATGTTGAAACATGCTTTGAATATCTTTTGATACACCTCATCCTTCCAAACAACCCTATCATTATCCTATTATCATATGCTTTGTTATGAAAAATCCTAAGTATTGTACCTAGAATGGGGCATGCTATTCCTATATGACATAGTCTTTGGAGATCACATCCTTTCTCTCTTATGATGTATACATCCATTCCATTCACTATGACCTATCCTTTTTATCCATCCATCTATAATGATCCTTTTATCCCTTATCCTATCACCCACCCTTCCATTCATCAATCTCATCTATCTCTTTGCACCTAAACTTGGTTTTCCCTTGTCATTGGTATCTAGCACAAAGGCTATCCAAGTTGTCATCCATTGACATCTCAAAACATTTTTAAAAAGTCCTGAAAAAATCCAAAAAAAAATCAAAACATCTCAAAATCCAAAAAAAAAAAAACATTTCAAAATCCAAAAAAATCAAAACATTTCCAAAATCCAAAAAAAAAAAAAATCCCCAAAAATACAAAAAAAAAAAGGAAAAAGGTCCTGAAAAAAAAAGAAAAAAAATCAAATAGCCAACAAAAATCCAAGCAATAAAATCACACCAAATCACTTCTTCCAATCAATTCTTCAAATCAATTCAATGCATCAATTCAAATCCTTCAAATCAATCTTCAAATTATCAATCAATCAATCCTCTAATCAAATCGCTCCAACCTAAATCAACCCAATCACATCAATTCTTCTATTCAATTCATCACATCCTTTCATCCAATCCAATCATCAAATCAATCATCAAATCAATCATCATATCATTCCAAACCACTTCTTCAAATCAATCATCTTCAATCATTTCAAGCAATATTCCAAATGCAAGTCAATCCTTAATCCATACTAATCAAGTCGATCAATCTTGCCAAATTATCCAATCACATCCTTTGGTCTTGATCCTAATCTTGTTGTAAACTCAATCAAAGTCAATCAATCAATCAATCATCCTTGTGTTGATTTAGGGATATGTCATTCCCCACAATGACAACACTATTATCATCAATCATCATCATAAATCAATCAATTAATCATCAGTTTACAACTTGACAAGGGCAATACCTTGTGTGTTTTTGTATCATTTGTGCATGCTTGCTTGTGTGTGTTATCATTTTTTATCTTGCATTTGCATCA
>VDFB02075321.1:64571844-64747250 GCA_007258455.2 Sequoia sempervirens | reverse complement strand
TCACTATATTGATAACATGAATTGTGAAAATTTCATATTAATATTTATTTAGCCAAATTTATAGAACAACTTTTAAATACTTGTGATTATTTATAAATATAACAAAAATTAATGAATCAAACAAGTTTCTTATTGAACAACTAAAATCACTATGAACAAAAATAATTAAATAAAATTACTTAACATATTTATGTATTTTTACATTTAATTTAATATTACTTTTAAAATTAAATTTTCCATATAATTATTTAGACAATATTTTTTTTAATAAATTTTCAAATAAATATATTAAAAAAAGTCAAACATTTTTAAAATATAATTTTAAATAAGAAAATAAATGTATTAACAACTATTCCTTCTAATTTTTTTTTTGTCTAATATATGATTATAATGTCTAACAATAAAGTAAAATAGTATTTGTATTTGTATTTCAGAAAAGAAAATAAAAAACTAAAACAAAACTATAAATTTGATGACTCTATAATTATATTTAAATATTGTTATTATTAAAAATTTCGAATTTCATGAAAGAAAATAAAAAACTGAAATGAGAAAACTTAAACAGATTACACAGATAAAATGTGCCTCAGTATTTAAAACGTAACTTCAAATTAATAACCCAAAAAAATTGCTTGACAGGCAGAGTCGCCTGTCAAATTTAGACCGCGACTAAAATTTGAAGTCCGTAAGCCTTGACGCTATCATTAACGCAACGTTTAAGGTGACACAAAATTTGAAATTGTGAGTGGTGTGACATTAGGTCATCATTATATTTGGACTTAAAATGACACATTTAATTAAAAGTATGAAAGTTTCCGTTATTAATTGTGAGTTGGAAGCGTCAGATTCATGGAACTTGAAAGGGTAGAGTAGATCTTTGTAATGCGTGGAGGACACGCTATGGCCCCCACTGGACATACCCATCAAAACATCATCCAAAGGTAGTATCTGTTTTGGTAGGGAGCAGTTTTTATTTTTGTGTGAATAAATGATTTTCCCTGGATTGGTATTTTAGGTTTCTTCTCACCACCCTTGATGTGGTTTCTTCAATTGGTATTAATAAGTGTGTATCATGTCAATGGTGAGCAATTGCGATCTCAACAATACCCAATTTTGTTTTGTCTTTGCCTAATGGATTCTCTTAATAAGAAAATGAGAAGTTGCTTTTGGCTTCTTATATAAGAGAAGAAATTTCCTCTCGTAGTTTAGGATAAAATTTGAAGGGATTGGTATAAGAAACTCAATCTTCCAAAACAAGGTCTTGGGAGTATGGGGCATGCGCACTAAGCCACATCTCAATTGAGATAAGTATATAGATTCAAAGGATTTGGACAAGACTTTGATGGTGACAAATCCCTCTAAAGGATCCCAAATTTGAAGTTTTCTTTTTCCATGCAAGCATAGAATTATCAAACGCCGCTTCATGTGGGAAATAAGACATGAGAGGTCTGCATCACTTTGGGAAGACTTATGGAATGGATTGTTGGCCTTGGACACCACCACTAGATTGGTTGAAGCTAAAAAAATCTTGGAAAATTCTTGGGGTAATAAGGTGAGAGACTATTTATCATTCTGGCACAAAGATAGAGTGATAGAATGGGGTGGGAAAGACTTTAAGGAAATTGGTGTTTCATACCTATATTTATCTCTTTAACAAAGAGATATCAATGAGTAATGTTTTTATTTTGGATGCGAAAGATAGCATCAAATAGTGTGGACCTAAAGCAAGAGAGCATTCAACTAAGGCAAGATGCATAATTGAAAGATCGATTGGCCAATTTATTTCTATTGGAATAAACTTTGGTTGCCAAAGGTAGGCACATTTCGATGGGCAATCATCCAAAAGAAGATTCTTACAATGGACAAACTATAAATTCTTGGATTATGGGGCCCATCTAGATGTGTTATGTGTGAAAATGTAGAAAAATAGATAGGTCACTTATATTGGTTAGTTGGACATTTCAATAAAATGTTGGTAGTGGATATGCACAAGATTGGGTGGTTGGGTGCACTCCCCAATATGTTCTAGAGTTATTCACCTCATGGACAATCATTCAAAAGAAAGCCACATTTTCCTATCTCTATTTTGTCATCCCTTCTATGGTCATTTGTGAATTATGGAAAGAGAGGAGTAGGCATATGTTCTAGGTTAGATGACTACAAAAGGAAGCATTTTTTGTAAAACTATAACTTATAATTGTGAAAATGATTAATAACAAAATTTTGAATCAATTTACCAAGAATAAGTTCTTCAACTTATGGGACAATGAACTTCTCAAAGTCTTAGAAAGGCCTAAAGCTCCCCCATTTCATGGGATTGGTAGAGCTAACTCTATTTTTGATCTAAGGACTAGACTAAAATGTACTCTACCACCAAGAGTATGGATGGAGTTAAATTGTGATGGAGCCTCACAAGGTAATATCAAAAATTTTGGAGCCAATTGTTTGATATGGGATCAATATAGAAGTTTGGTTGTAATGGCATGCAAGAATCTCAAAAGTGGTATATAAAAAAAAGTTCAGCCCTAACCACTATTGCTTGGATTACAAGCGTGTCATGAATAAGGCTAAGTATGTTCAAGTTGAGTAAAGATTCCATGGTGCTTGCCAATGAAATCTAGAAGTGAGGTTCACCTAATTTGAATGCACATCTTATTATTACTAATTTGGTTGCCCCTATATGTGTTTTCCACCTTTTTTATTCAATATTTATACAAGGAAATCAACTAAGAACCAAAATTCCTAACTATGTTATTGACAAATAAATGATCTTATTATAAGCAATCTAGTAGGTCTTGGGAATTCTTCAATTCCACCTTCCACTTAGAGCCTTGTTCCTAAACTTCTTGATGGGGAATATTTCCATTATTTTTCCAAGTGGGAAAGATATCTCTAACCAACTCTAAGGTAGTTGCATGGCATTAATATGAATTAGAGAGGCAAGAGCACAAGAATGTGAGCAATTAGATTTTGTACCCCTATAGGTAATTGGAGAATAGTTTTTTATTATAGAAATTCATGAATTTTAGCAACTTCTTATAGTCCTACTAACATCCATTTATTTAGAGTTTTGGTAGTTTGCAAAATCATTGACAATTATGGACATAAATGTTAGATTATTGGAAAAGAAAAGGAAAATTTCCTTCTTAGGCAAGGTCTTAGATCTTAGATTAAAAAGGATTTTTTGAATAAAATCTATTATTATGATTCATGCCACTAAAATCATGTTGGGAAAATATTCGTGCTCTTCAATCCTTATTATAAGGTTAATACATATGTCACCTCCATGTCATTGTGGCCTTTCTAAAGCCAATGGAAAATAGGTGTTTTGAGCACTTACTATTTCAATTATGAGGTTGTAATAGAGGCAAGGATTGAGCATAGTTTTGGATGATATAGTATTGGGTCTTAGCTTCCTTTGTAGAATGGCGCATAGTTACTTCATGGTAGTGTGGTATTGGGCCCATGCATTCCCTTCATAATACCTTTGATGGGCCCTAATGAAAATTATAGGAAGTATTGGTCAAAGATTGGAATTGAATTTCTCAAATGTGCAATTGGTGCCTCTCCAAGGATAGGAATTGATTGGTACTTTTCCATATTAGCTAAATATGGGGCTGTCATTAATGGGGATGATGAGGAATCTAGCCTTGTGGTTGATATATTATTTAGGTATTTCACATAATCATAGGTGGGTAATGTTTGATGATATTGAATGTAAATTTTGAAGGATTCTAAAGTTTTATTCTCTATTTGATGCTCTCTAATAATGACCCTCCATTAACTTTTTTGTCTCTTTTTGATATTTTAATATAATGGGTATGACCCCCAAGGCCATTTTTTATCAATTAAAATAAAATCTTTAAGCAAACAAAATAACTCTTCAATAAATAAAAATAGTTCTTTAAATAAAAATAAATCAAACAATGTAAATAAAATAAAATACTTTTTAAATAGTTTTAAATTAAAATAAAATAACTCTAATCTAAATAAAATAACTCGAGTGTTCTCCCTCAACATTTTTAGATAGACGTATTTAAGATATGTATATTAGTTTACAAGAGAACCTTTATTTTTTTTTTAAATAATCTTAAACATAGAGTCTCATGTCATGATCATGTACATAAAAATCTCTTAACTTAAATTTGACAAACTTACACATTAAAAATTATTTAATCATGTCAAAGTGGTAGCAAGGCATACATACAAACTAACACACAATAGACATACATTTAAAAAAACTAAACCTATAAAATAACTCTAATGTAAATAAAAATAGATTTTCAAATAAAAATAAAGTTAACAATGTATACAATAAAATAGTTTTAAAGTAAAATAAATTGTTAATTTACCTACAAGTTATTATATATATGGACATATAAATCTTAATTAAGAGTTATTTTATTGAAATTTTGATTTTCTCCCTTGATACCATTTCACTCATAACCCACCTCTTCATTTAGATTTAGATTTAGATTTTCTTTTAAATTAAAATATTTAGTATTTGATTTCTAACCATCTTTTCTTTTTCTCAACCTTCCATTTAGTAAAAATCACTTCAATATTTCTCATAGATTTCTTTCATATAAGATTTAAGCTTTAATATTAACTAAAAGTTAATTTTATTTGTTCTAATCAATAATGAGAAACTCAATAAAATTCATTACAAATATTTTACCTCTCTAATGAATAACACACAAAAAATTAATAAATTAAATATTAAAAATTACTATTATTAATTATTTGCTCCAAACTAATATCTCTTAATTATTTTTAAATAAATACATTTATAATATCTATAATAATAAATATATCATTTACGATTTAAAAAACAAACTAAACATATATTAGAATATTTTGTCCCTAATTTTTAGGGAATTTTCTGTACAGCGTACATATAGAAATCCGAAGATTTTAGGAATTCATGCTTTCCCTCTGAAATTTTCAGTACTACATGGACCCTGCAATGAGGTAGCTCAAAACCCTGAAATTGAGCAGAAAGACAATCCCTTGAGGTAGTTCAAGTTCACAAATATATTTAAGCGGAAGGATTTCCATGCTCTTTATATGACAATCCCTTGAGTAGAAAAAGCATTTTCTTAAAAAACCTGTAACTTGTAAAAAATGGTGTATAGGATTATACTATTATCCTCACCGACTGAATTCAAATTAACCATAACTTACATAACTAATTTCAGCTAATATATAAACACAAAACCCCCAGAAGCTTTGCTCCATTGATCAGTCTGGGGTACAGAAAGCCACATTAAGAACTGTAATTGAAATGTCTTTGGTAACCCGAACCCTTATTATCTCCTTCCGTCGCTATTTCATAAGCTTAAATGACGTGAAAATTTTAAGATGGTCCATGGCGACCATCAACCCAAAGGACCATTGTTAACCTTTACAGAACAAAGCCGTGTAAAGGTAATTAAACCCTTACGCAAGTATAAAATATGGCAGTGTACGAAAGAATTACAGGTTTTACATGTGACCATGGGGGTAGGAACTCGGCGACAGAGAGTAAAAATCTTTGGGAAGTCCCGAAGGTGACGGAAGTGGGGACAGAAACGACGGCGACGGCAAACAGCGCGAACCAGGCGACGGAAAGGAGGGGATTAAGCTTCTGTCTAATGACAGAACAGAATCGCCCCACATTGACGGGGCCTGAGGAGCCGGTAGATTTTGCGTCTGTTGACGTGAATTCACGGCCAAGTTGGCCCAAAAGGCGTCGATCGCCGACGGGAACGGGAACTGCATCGAACTTGGCGTCAGCGAATTTCCGTTAGTCTGCGGCGGAGGTCCCGGGTTCGAAGCCCGGGCGAAAGAGTTGAGGCCAAACAGAGGCGGGGGCCTGCTTTGGCGTAGCCTGGAGGCCTCATTGGGAATCTGTTCACTGGTCTGATTGAAGTTACTTGACGGAGACTGGGATCCCGTGAGCATCTGCACTGTGTTTCGGAATTCGCTCTTGTGGATTGTGTAGACGGGCGTTTGAGTTGTAGTGTTATTACGCTTGCTGCTCCCTTTCCCTGCTTTGCTTCTCACTCTCAGAACATTACCATGAACTTGATCATTATTACTGTTATGTTCCTTCATTGCCGCTTCAGACAGAAAACACAAATCCTATAAAATTTCCATCACCGCCCAACACTTGTATATATATAGGCGCCGCTTCTGGAGCTTGTTAAATTATTTGCTACCTGTTACGCATCTGACGGCTACAGCTTTAAGAGCTTTTCCCTCGCCCGGAGATTGTTGCTTACCTTTCAAAATTCACCCCCTGTCACAAACCTAAACCCCTCGCATCTTCCTGCATCAGTTGATCCCGAAGTCTGAGGAGACACCTTTCCGGCACTTCCGTCTAGAAATATGCCCGATATTTACGCGGCGGCTAATTCATGTGGGCTCCACGCCTTCTTTATTATACTCACCAAACCATCCGTCGCTTTTCTTTGGCGAGCACGAAACAAAACTGACACGTGTCTGGAAACAGGGGACCTTTGACCAAGTTTCACGTTTATTTTTAAGTGCTGACCTAGTTTGCTGAAAGCGATCGATGGCCCGTGTCAAACATTTGACCGCCGCCAATGAAGGGCTAAAAAGATTTCCCTTAATCAGCTCAAATAGCATCTGTACGGCAAGCGTATGTGTACTCCAATCTCTTTGGAATGAATATGCACCTCTGATTGCAAAAATGTGAGCTTAAAAAATAATATTTTCTCCGTCAATCCCGTTTTAACTATTGTCATGAACAGTGACGTTAAAATTTCCACGTGAGAGGTGTCCACTCGCATGGAAAGAATTGCATGCCAGCCATTTGGTTCGCTCAGGAATGACGTAAGCGTTGATGGTTACTTCTTCTAGAAGGAAAATATTTCAATTTTAATGTCCGTAGTTGAAAACAAACATGTGACGTGTAAAGAGATTTCTATCACGTGAATATTGACCAGGAGACATGGAGTCGAAATTTTACTGTATAGTAACAGAAACTGAAAAGATTTGACAGAAGAGAGTTGTTGGATGTCAACTTAGGGAAATGTCATTGTAACAGGAAAAAGCTTTTCCGCCCCAGCGCATTGTTTTATCTGTTTCTTTTTCATGAAATCAAGAATTGAATTACATGGTCAAAGTTGCTCCTTCAATATACTTCACATAAAATACAAGTTTCAATAGACTATAAAAATTGATAAATGTCATTCTTATAAAAGAAATAAGAACAAGTTTTGAACAAAATTTAAACTATTAAATATTAAATTGTTTTCTATTATAAAATATATATCAATTAAAGTAAAGATGATTTTTATATTTGACTTCCAGTTTTTGTATGTGGTTAATGTCCAACAACCATCTTAATATTATATGTGATGCTGTTATCATAAATGACAAAACTATTTATCACATTAGTTAAATCGGTTGGTGTTGTTGAAAATGAGCCAAAGATTTAGAGCTTCTTAATTAATTAAAATAAACGGATGATAAACCAAATTTATTTTCTTCTAACCTTTTTTGTATAGAGAAAACATTTAACATGATGGTAACAATACCCTGCGAATGTGTTATTGTCTATCCTTAATCCTCATAAATTATTTATAGAAATATGGGCTTTCTTTCATCTTGTTGTTGATATAATTAAAAGGCATTTAATGGCTAGCAGAGTCTAATTGGTGAGATGGTCATGCTTATAAAGAATTATGGGCCTACTTCCATCTCATGGTTGATGTCGCTATAACAAATTGAAAGGTTTATAGAGTCAAAGTCTAGTTGGTGAGATGGTTATGTTTATATAGATTATTATAGTTGAATTTGTATAGGGTATAATTGAAATAGGGTAAATTCTTAGGTGAATTTGACAAAATGTTTAAATTATGTATTTTAAGTTTATGAAAGACGAAATGAATGAAACTTTACAATTGTTATAGGAAAAGTCATCTACTAAGAATAGTATAACTTTCAAAATTTTATAGATATTAAAAACAATTGAAAATGTGCTTACTAAAGAGTAGTTGGATGTCACATTTAAGGAATACACTCATTGTCCTTTCTTTGGTTTAAATGGAAATGATTAGTAGTGATAGAGGTATTGGTAAAGGGTTCTCTATGTTTTTAGTAAGGTTTTTATTTAAACGTACATAGAGCTTTTTTCAAGTGGTTTGTTATTTCTAGTAATATCCCAAGCTCACGTTTACATATAGCTATTAGTAAGAAAGGAATCTTTGAGTACAAATGATTGTTGTCATTTTGTTATTTTTGACATTTCTATTTCTTATATTTGACTATTCTACGTTTCTCACAAGTGTCATATTTGATGAATTTTCCTTGATCTAGATATAAAATATCTTAGAAAATTCAAATTTTTAGAATAGACACATTTAACACACAATTATTTTTAATATTTTTCTAGTTGTCCCAATTTATCAAGGGATGCTTTTAATTTTCTATAATTACCCTCATTTTAACATTTTTGTTTACAATTTATTGACTAGAAATTTAGAAGATTAATCACTAGAAAAACTGTATAATTATAAGAATATTTAGTCTTTGAATCAAAATAATTTTTTTACATGGAAAAAATTTACCATCCACTCTAAAATTTTAATTTTCACAATCAAGAAAATCACCTAGGATATTATATTTCTCTATAATTATAATTGAATATGAACATATTATGCCCTCCCCATCTAAGTCATACGCATGGCCAATTCAAGAATTACATAGTTAATAGAAGTAAAATATGATAACAATGAAGAAGACGCCCTAGAAATAGCTTGAAAAGAATATAAAATCATATATAGAGTGGGAATTAGTAAATTAAAAACTAGTGGATCTCTTATAGTAAAGAGATCATCCATATTATCACATATGTACAATTGGTATGAATCCAATTGAAATGACTTGGTCCATACATTGAACATTGGTCATATTTGAGTTGATTAAATTATTTACCTCTACCTACTATTATATTGCTACTAGTATTTCTTTTCTTGTTTCAATTAGGTAAGATATTAATTGTGGAGCTTGATAATATTTTCTTTTAGAAAACACATTGGAGCATTAATTTAAGTCACTTCTTGAATAATGGTATCTATGGACTATAGGAAAATATCCAGTTAGTCTATGATTCAAGGCCCAAGGGACAAGATACTAAAATACATTCTAATGTGTTATTGTGGAAGTGATTAGGAAGTGATAAAGTACAACAATTAGAAAAATAGAGTGTTAAGACAATGAGATATCAAAGGTAATTGAAAAACATGCTCAAACTATAAATGCAATGTTGCTTTATGTAGAGTTTTCTATAATGATTAAAGCATATGGAGATATCTTGAAGGTTTTCATGCTTTATAACATTTCATCTCATGCTATTTTATTAATTTGTCTATGTTACATTAGTATGCAATAAAAGGAGATGAAGGGTGTCTATGAAGCTACAAGAATGAAATCACTCTAATTTTGTTAATTTGCATTCTTCATTTTTTCATTTTATAGAAACATTACAACACACTAATGTTGAATAAGGATTGCACTATCCAAGATGTGTGACATTGAATATGAATGATCAATACTTTTTAGTTTAAATACATTTGCTTGGGGTGGCCTTGCAGATATTGAAATATTGCCAATATATCACAATATGATCAAATTTTAGTAGCATTCTAGATTATTCTATTGAATTCATCCAAGGCTTTGTGAACTAGGAGAATATTTGACTTTGATTCACCCACAATGTAATAGGGTTACTTAGTTCAATAAATCATCTTCACCATCAACTTTAGATGATATCCTAGAACATGTGCCATTTCCTAACTCCTTTTATTTCACACAAATTAGACAATGTCTTCCCTACTATGCACATATATTCTATATTGATTCTAGAAAATGATAAAATAGAGGAAATATTAACTAAAGATGAATGTTTGTGGATATTGTAAATTTTAAGATATCCCTTTTCACACATGAATATTAAAGTGTAATATTAATATTCTCCCACAAGTGATGTACAAATGTTGACAACAAGGTAATAAATATACATCTTATAACATATTCACCCTCTCAAATTTTATCTATATAAAAAATGCATGATATAATATTAAAACTTACAACTTCTTTTAATCACACTTACCATTAAATGTAATTGAAATAATAACTCTATCATTCCCATAATTCATGTTAGTTCATACCACATTTAAACTATTTTGATAGTGTTATCCCCTAAGAATTATTGGGCCCTAGATCAAGCTTATTAAAACAAACTTATGAAACCTTGATATTAAGCCCCAATACATTAGTTGATATAATATGTTTCCTTGTAGCATTGTTTAAAATAATTTATTATTTTTCTTTTTGTGTATTAAAATGGAAAAACTTGTGATGTAATGTATATTTTTGGGTTTGCTGATGAAAGCAACGCATATATTGATGATGTATTATGCCATGTTAAGTAAATTATTATTAGCATATCATTCAAAAATAATGTATCTAACATTCTTATGTTATTCTTTGGTAGAAATGAATACAAAATAAAGTTTTGAGATTGAGTTTCTTGAGTGTTATATGTATTCCCTAATAAGAGAGATCATAGGAGGTTTTTTTAATGAATACTTCCTATTTAACTTTATTGAATAAAGTATAGTAAAATGTTCACAAAAAAGGGATGGTGGTAGAGACACACCAACAAAGACTAACTAGAACAAGTCCAACACAAAGAAAAAATAACAAATAGCCAAGCCCAAACAAATTCTAAGTAGTTAATGAAAAACAAGGAGGATCTTTCTGATTTGGATTGCCTTGAACATTTCCAATGACAACATCATCAATTGGATCCCAACAAGTGAGAGCACCTTCTTCTTCTTCAAGATAATTATTTGTGGAGTACTAAGTCAAGGTGGAGATATCACCAACTCTAGGCAAGGAAATTTTCTTGAGTCAAGCCAACTAGGAGCACCTCCCTACCCACAAGAAGAGATAGAGTGCGCTTGATCCCACCGACATTGAGGAGTAGAGTTCCTAGGATCCAAAGGTTGAGATCCATAGTGACCACTATCAAGTTGACTATGCCCACACCTAAAAATTTGAATGTTCCCACACTTATGCCGTCACTAAGGAGAGGGGTGAGCATGTGGGACTCCAACAATGGTGTATGGGGCACTCCCCCAATGATCTAATAGATTTTAAAATTGGAAAATTCAAGTGCATGGATTTATTATATACTAAGTAATGAGCATTAGTAAAACAAATTAAAAAAGTGCACTATTTTTATCTTTCCAAATGTTCAAGAGAATTTTCAAACTGAAAGAATGCCATATTTGGGTAAATTTGTGCAAAAGATAAGGCCAATCTCTAAGAAGAACCATATTCCAAGAGAAAGGGGCATGCTTGAATGGTTTGGAAAAATCATGGATCCAATTCCAAACCTCTTGAGCTCTAGGATAAAGCCAAAATAGATTCTTGAAGGAGTCCATATGGTCATATAACAAATAATTGGGATTGGGAACACCCATATGTGTTAATCAACTATTAAGAGGGAGTCCCTAATATAAAACACACCAAACAAAGATGATTTAGGAGCTAAGATAGCTAACTAAATGCATTATAATTTTTGATTTATGATTGAGGGAAACGAGAAACTGTACTTTAAAAGAATCAACATCTAAGAAAGAGAAAAGAAAGAAAATCTAAAAATGAACTCAATCAGCAAGGGTGATTTGAGTATCTCTACCGGGTCTATAGACGCCTGGCTGGTAGTAGAGCAATGCTTAGAGAGAACCAAAAGTATCTATGTTGAGCCTACAAACGCTTGTGTGGCAGCAGAGCTATGCCCAGGATATCATTGCATGTTAGAAAATGTACTCGAAACTATGTAGCTTGGGTAAAGTCTATTTCACATTGATCACAACAACGCTTATGGAGGGGAATGAATCATTTGGACACACAAATAGATTTCAATTTCGTCTCAGACCTTCGGTTCCATTCCTTCAAGATCCGGTGTCCATTCCATTCTTCCATTCCATTCCATTCCATTCCATTCCTATTCCATTCCATTTCTTCAAATCCATTCATTCCATTCCATTTGTCCATTTAAAGTTCACCTTGGTCCTCATCTTTTTCATTTATTAGTTTGTTAGGTCATGCATTAATAAGTTTGTTTGTTTCTATCTTCTCCATTTTTTGTTTTTTGTTTTTACATCGTTCATTTTATTATTTCGTCGTTTCTTCATTGTTTTTTCAATTTTCTTTTTTGTGTCTACTCTTCAAAATCGAAAAATACAAAAAAATAAAAAATACTTAGAAAAATATAAAAAATAATACAAAATATGAAAATGCAAAAATTAAAACTTTTTAGTTCAATAAATTTATTTAAAAAATTTAAATAATATAATTCTTTTATGATTTTAAAAGAATTTATAAAGTTTAATTAAAAATTAAAAATTAAAAGTTTAAATAAACAAATTAGAAATAAATTTATTATTTTAAAATTTAAATAATATAATTCTTATTATGATTTTAAAAGATTTATAAAAAGTTTAAATTTAAAAATAAATAAAGTTATAAATTACGACAAATAAATCTTTTTATTTAAAAAGATTTTAAAATCTTCAAAAATCATAAAAAATAAAAAAAAGGGAAATAAAATAAAAATAGAATGTTTTAAAGAATTAAAAATATATATATGAAAAACTTTAAAACAAGAAAAATACAAAAAAAGTTTAAAATCATGAAAATAAAAAAAAATACAAAGTTGAAAGATAAAAAATTCCTTCCTTGTTGGAATGGGAACAAAACTAGGCATTTGACACACAAAAA
Organism: Sequoia sempervirens; assembly: GCA_007258455.2. Lineage (NCBI taxonomy): Eukaryota > Viridiplantae > Streptophyta > Pinopsida > Cupressales > Cupressaceae > Sequoia > Sequoia sempervirens. Next base: position 64,734,449 of record VDFB02075321.1, on the reverse strand, counting down.
GTAAGGTCCCTGTACCAAAATCAAACCCGATCCCGCCTTAACAAAAATATTCATGTTCAGAAATCATCCCGAACCCGAGCCCGCTTTGGAAAAATTAAAAGGTGAAAAAAAAATACATTTAAATGTTAAAAAGGAGCCTTGACAATGCATTCCTGCCTCCCAAAGTAAACAACTAAATAAATAAAATGTCAGTCAGAACTAGGTCGGAAATTGGAACTGAGGGATAAAATGTTCATATCCGGATTTTGTTCCTGTTTTGCCCCCGTCCAGGAATGGTTCTCGTTCCACCCCAGACTGTATTCATCCCGCTCTTGCACCTAACCTGCTCTCGCTCTGACCCCGCTTGGTGCCTGTTCCCGTTCTGCTCCTGCTCCTGTCATAGTTTCGCTTCCTACACAGGCAATGAAAGGAATGAAATGACTTGGTGCCACTACCTTGGCAAACACATATGCAAATGCGCGAATACAAGCATGACGTGGGTGTGGCTAAGCAAAATGCCTCAACAGAGATGTGATCTCATGGAATGCAATGACTACAGGATTCACATAAAATGGAGATCCATAAAAGCATAATTCTGAGGAAGAATTTTGTGAAACGTTGAGTTGCAACAACCCTAGAAAAATGTATGCGAAGTGTGAAAGCATCCTCCTTGTTGGAAATGGTGTAAGGCCGAATTCACAAGACCATCAAAGCATCGACGAACGTAGTAAAACATTTGGAAAAATGCCTCAAAGGAGGTGTGATCTCATAAAGTATCTAGATTGCAGGGTATGTGGAAAGCAAAATTCCTTTAAAGAATGACTCACAGAGATGTCATCTCGTGGCATGCATAGATCATGGGTTCTGCACATCACAAATCGATTAAATGGTTGCATCAAGACGGGAGCCTTGAAACAAAGTTTGAACATCCATCAAGGTGATGAACGATGCAAGTGAACTGTTTAACATAATGCCTCAATAGAGATATCATCTTTTTTTGGAATACGCGGTCGCGGAATGGGCACAAAACGGGTCTAATTTGAGATTTTGGAAACTTTTAAGTAAATGCAATGGGTAGTTGAAAGGCTCAAGCTCACACACAACAATGGGAGCATTAAAGGTAGCGAAATGTGTGATACACGGAATGCCTCTAAGAAGATGGTGTTTCATGGGTTATGAATGCTCTCGATGAACATATAACAACATGAGGAAGCGTTCAATTTGGAATTTATGAATTGTTTGACCGATTTCTTAAAAACAGAGTAGGGGAAAGGGGCCTATAGTGGGTAGGGGTCCAATGGTGGGCATAGAAGTAAGCCTAAGTGGGCCCCATACTAGGTAGGCTTAATATCCAATAAACTTACACTTAATATCCAATTTCAAAACATTTTTATCCATAAAGTTCATAATTTGACAAATCATGTGATGCCACATCAATGCACCAATAATACATGACTTAGTGACCTACTATCGGTCTCACCTTTTTTATTGGGCCTTTTTGGATACATTGACAAAAAACATGATGATGTGGCATCATATTTGGTTATGTGGCCTTGAAACCAATTTTTATAAGCAAAGGACTTGCCAAATAAGCTATTGTACAAATTTGGGAGTGATTAGAAATTTTCACATAGGACTTTGAGAAGCACAAAGTTAGTTTGGCCCACTATAGGCCCCTCTCCCCTAATGGAGTGCAAACAAAATGGGGTTTGAAATGTGAAATTGGAAGCTCTGAACAGGCGAAAACTTCAATGAATGTGTGATTGTAGGATTCAACACAGCCAAAGACCGTGGATTGAAGGCTTGGCAGAATGCCTCACTAAAATGTGGACTGCACTATAGATCTATTGACAGAGGATATGTACAAAATAGATAATTTGCAAGTGCCCTGATATACACGCATGCAAAAATAACGAAACATGACGAGGCAGTTGAACTATTTAATAAAACACCTCACAGAAGGAATGTAGGGATCATAGAAGCTGCATGAAATGGACTTGTTGAGCTGGCTTCAAAGGCTTTCAAATAAAAGCATGGAACTAGTAAAATCAAGTCCCACAACCCTCACCAGTGTGATCTCTACCTACGAGGAGGTGGGAACATAAGCATATGTTTCAATGGGGTACCATCTCATGACAATAGTGAATTGTTTATAGAATGCCTCAAAAATATGCGCTCACGTTGATGTCAGAGGGCATCAACAATGCATGAGAATTGTTTGACACAATTCCTAGATGGTAGGGAGGTGTACAAATGGGTTTCGTTGGTTAGCATAAGATCTCAAAGTGGTGCCAGAAAGATATTAAGCGATAAAAAAATTGGTGTTCTGAAATGGAAATTTTAGAAACTTTCAAGAAATGCAGATAGCAGTGCAAATGTAGTGGCATATACAAGGCACAAGAACTGTTTGAAAGTCTTCCTCAATAAATGTCATCTCACCGAATGCAATAATTGTAGGATTTACAATAAATAGGATTGTTGATGAGATTCAGATGTAGAAATTTATGCAAATTGTGAAAGCATGGACATGGTACATGGGCTATCTACTAGAAGGTGTCAAGAGATTCTACCTCATAAAATTCAATGGAGAAGTGGAATATCTAGAGAATGAATAATGTTGGGGAGATCAATTGTGAAGAGCTAGCTGTGAATTTGGATGTATACCCCTAGAGGACCAAATTTGCAAACATTGCATTTGAGTTGAAAGAGTTTACTCACAAATTCAGAGAAGAAAATACATCAGAGTATTAAATCCATATTGAGCATGAATTTGATGTTAGTTTATTTTAAAATAACATTAAATTAAAAAGGAATTTATTATTTTTATTCTTTCAATTACGAAATTTGAAGTTTGTTTTCGTTTAACTGAAATAATGTGAAACATATTAATCTTGGAATTAATTAATTTTATCAATTAATATGTTTTATGATTTACAAGTGATGTTAAGGATTTAGAACTAAAAGGGGAGATTTTCACAAGAGATTGTCAAGCTGGAAATAAACTGAAGACATGGTGGGCTTGCTTGGAGTAATTTCTGGATAAAGATGTTGCTGCTCATTATGCAAAAAGGGGAACTCAAGGTCAAATTGGAAATTGTAATTGTGAACTGAAAGTTAGATGAAACCAAACAGAAGCTGATGATGGAAGTTGAAATTTCCACAGAAATAGAGTTGGAGTTAACTAAAGTTAATCTGGAGCTGAAACATGAAGTTGTCTTTATGATAATTGCATGCACACAAAAGCTACAACTTTTGATATCTAATTTTGGAGGGAATTATGTAATGGTTGAACTATTAAGTGTTAAATGAGGCTCATTGTAAAGGGTTAGACACTTAGTAAAAGAGTTAGAAATTTTTCTTAGGGATGATTAGAGTTAGCAGTAGAGTAGATGATACAGTTTTTTTGTATTCTTAGTTCAACTGAGGTAATTTGAAGATATTGGTTTCCATACACTAGTGAATTTTCCAGAATTGTAAATTTTGTTTATCTGTTTTGCAGCAGTAGAAATAGTCAGATTCAAAACTATCTTGAGTTATGCTCTGAAATGATATATTTTTTGTTAATCATTTGATTTAGAATTCTTTGAGGAATGAAGTTTTATCTTTTCTTTTGTTTGAAAATGGTGATTTGTGATCTGTTGTTAAAGTTTGCACTATGAATGAATGTCCAGATTTGTATTGATTACAGGTTGATTTGTTCTGCAGTTTAAGTTAGGAATTCCTTGGAGAGTAGCAAGTCTAGTTAACTGAATGAATCAACATTCTTTTCTTCCTTATGTCTATGATCTATCTTTTTCCTTTTTTCTATACCCCCTAGTTAGAGTAGGTTTAGATAGGAATAACCAGTAGGCCCCTTGAACATTACACCCTCATTGTTCGCTCAACAAAACAACACAGTTGAGAACCAACTTTAGAGACCTTGGAAGATAGGTGGTTTTAGATTAGTTATCTTTTTCAGGAGAAATAGAGTAGAAATATTCTATTTTAACATTGTTGTGTCAATTTGGCCATCAACATAACGCCCAATACAAATGCCAGTCATAAACGGATCCACATGAGGCAGGTAATCCACGTCTTGAATGATAGAAATTAGTCCAACACACAGACCTTGGAAAATTTTATCTTGAAGAAGATGATAAAATGTGGAGAGTAGAAATTCTACTCCATGCCTTCCCAATAGCTATAATATTATCTAGGATAAATCTATTCTTAATGAATCTCATCTTTTTAGGACAAACAAGTTGAGGGAGTAAAGGAAAAAGATTGAAAACAAGAGCTTTGGAAATGATATTATAGGAGATGTTTGATAAAGTGATGAATCTCCAACTATAAATCTCATCAAAGTCAATGGATTTAGGTATGAATTTGGCATTTCCTTTATTAATTAGCTTTATTAGAGATTTGGAATGAATAGCATCAATATAAACCTTGTGAAGGTTAGTGACAACAATTTTCGAAAGGGACATGTAAAATTCACAATGGATCCCATCCAACACGAGAGATTTATCACTGACCATTATGAACATAGCTTCCTTAAGAACCTCTTGTATAGGAGTGAATTTTCACCCCTCTTACAAATTCCCCTTTTACACTCCTCACTTTAGAAAAATTGAATCTGACCATGTAATTCCATGTCTTCATTCTGAACTCCATCAACTTGGTGCTTGTTTTTAGTGTCAATGGAGGAATCTCTATCGGGGACGCACACACAACGCATGACCGTCTGTGCAGCGCACTGTCATCCTGACAAGATTCTTGCCTCTGGAATCTGCAAAGGTGTTACGTTCGCCATTGCGGCCGAAGTGTAATGCTTCTACGCCTTCCTTCCAACTTTTGAACTGCTCTTTCCCTCCCAATTCATCTTCAAATGGCTATCTTTCATCTTCATTCCATCTTCTACACATCTTCTTCACATTCTCTACACATTCATTTTCTCTCAATTCACATTTTTCCTCATATTCCTGCAACTTCAAGCTGCTTGTTGCACTATTGGCTTCACAATTCCAACATCACATCATTCTTCACATCTACCACATAAGCTACAACTTGGTGTCTTTAGAGACTACTTTCGACATTGTTGCAACCGCGTCGACTCTGCCATATTGTTGACTTGCATTCCTCTCTCATTGGCCTTGAGTTCCTTTTGTCAAGGGTGGTATTGTAATGCCCCACCATGTAACCTTAAGGAATGTTGCAATCACTATGAAAGTGTAATAATTTTTTTAAAAAAAAGTGTATTATCATATGTAACATGAACATCATTAATGCAAACATTCCTTAAGATATGTGACAATGCACTACATGCAAATCCCATAAATAACAAAAGTAACTAAACATAGCATGTGATTAATTCTCATAAACTTAAGGAGATACATTCAATAACAAATAAATTACAACATTGAAGGTATAAAGTACAAAAAGGATTCATTCTTACATTGCATTTATAATAACAATTATAATACTCATTTCCAATTGAGGTAGGTCATATAAAAGTGTACAATTACATGTTACAAAAATGATCCCCGATTACAATTGAGGAGTGATACATAAATAAGGTATCCACTGATACAAATGAGAAATATGAGAAAGTACATATCTACACACGAGCTCTCCAATCAAGAAGTACTTGTCGCCACGAACAAGAACTGGGGACCCAACGGTGTAAGGTGCACATTCCACCCAACCAACTGGTACCCGTAGGCCCACCCCCAGTGCTAGGAGATAGTAAAAAGGTTCCCTAGACAACCTACAAACCCTAGACACAGGCAAAACCATAGACAAAACTATACAAGTACAAACTTAACATAATGGTTACATTGCTTCCAGAACTGAAGGATCAAGTACGATAAGTTCACAAAGATACTGTTATTATAGGTGGAGTTTCATCACAATGTTGCATAGGTTACCCAGGTGAATCTTCCTAGGTTCCGACCCCCATCTTGGGTTACCCTGGTAACCTCTTACGAAACTCGACCCCACATGCAATCTATTGCGGAATCAATTATCTTTTATAATGACAAGATATCGATCTTGCCATTCCAGGCCTTCTCGACTAATCCCCAAGTCTGAACTAGCCCTCAAGTCCATGAGCGAGTTATAATTATCTAGTTAAATGTTTTAGACTACCCATTTCTCTTAATACATTAATTTAGTTTTCACTGAGTTAACTAAACTCTCTACATGAGTTGCCCAAGCACCACTTTGTGTGTTGGCCCTCATAAAGAGCCACTCCCCTAATAAGAACATAAGGAAGCTACTTCCACTAACTATGGGTAGACAAGGTGCACACAAACCAACATCAAGTACCAACTATATAACAATAGACATCATAACTCGTTCATAGAACCAGGTGTCCAAACAGAAAAAGAACCACGTGCACTACCCAATTTAATTCAAAAAGGGCCATTCCATCACAAATAACAACCCCCTCACAAAGGAATTACATCAAGAAGACTTATATTCTCAATTAACCCCAAATTGTCCAAACAACATGAACAGATGAAAACACAACTTTAAATGCAATTCAAGCAATTATTTAACTAACATTAGGATTTTCTAAATCCAATTGCTATCTCAAGATACTAATAATACTTTGCCCAAAATAAACTATCTCAATACAATCTCATTTACAAACAAATAATGCATTTGAATCTATTTGTTTACTACAATTTCTCAATAATAATTAAATAATTATCATCTTTCTCTACAAAACATTTCATTTTAAAAAAAAAAATCATTTCATACTTTTATTAAAAGAATATATATTTAGAATGTATATATATATTAAATATATATACAATTTTCAATATATTAAAATTAAATATAATTTTACAACAAATAATATATATATATATTAATTAAATATTATTTATATATAAACAAATTCATTCATAATAAAATCGAAATTTTAAAACATTTTAAGGAAGGGCGAAAGAAATATAAGGTACAGTGGGATTGTTTACACAGCCGGCCCATATGGGCCGCGACTGTGTTGGCAGCCTGAGCACTGCCTCCACAACCGTTGCCCTTTATGGGGCAGCTGTGGGGGTAGCCCCTGCGCCCCCCAAATACTCTTCTATTTATTTTTTAACATACTTTATTCTTGAATAAAAATAAACTTGCGATTTTTAATATTCTCCATACGGATTTTTAATCCGATTTTTTTATAAAAAAAATTACCTTTTAATAGAGGATTTCTACAGGGAAATTCTATCAATGATGTACACACACACACACACACACACATATATATATATATATATATGGTGTATATGTATAAGTATATCAAATACTTCTTTTTTTAAATGGGTAAATTTTAACAAAATTTTCTACATGAGGATAAATTGTTTTCACATAAACTTTCTACAGGAAATGTTTACAAAATTTCGCTAAGGTTTTCCAGTTTTCCCAATTTATCAGAGGATCTCAATTTCTTCAATTTTAGCAAAGGATAACGGAGGATCTTATTTTCAATCCTACAGAGGTTTTCTTTTGAAAATTTCAATTGTTTAACAATAATTTTCTATGAGGCTTTTTTATTTTACTATAAAGTTTTCTACATAAGCACAAAATCTTTTCGGTAATTTTACACAGAGAGGCAACAAGTTTTCTACATAAATGTTTTCAACAAATTTTTCTATCTACAAAAGCTTAAATCAAATTTTCTTCTTCAGGCAATCTTTCCATTTAACAAATTTAACAAAACTTCTACTAATTTGAATTTTTGTACAGGCAATCTTTTCAAATCAACAAAACAAATAAATAAATAGCAAGGAACCTATTTTTCTGAAACTTGAAGAATTGAAAGTTGGAGCAAAGCTTCGCCTTCTGAGTACAATTTCCAAAGCCCTTTCCAAAATCTCCACTTCCAAAAAGATGCAAAATACTGAACCAAAAAATAATCCCGAGAACCTCTTCCAAATTTTAACCAAAAACCCAAAAACATTTTTTTTTTCCAGCAATTTCCTCTTTTTTTTCTTTTCCGTGAAGTGACTTCTTTCCTTTCCCAGTTATGGCAATATTCTCTCCAAGAATAATCTTTCAACAAGAGTTTTGCATTTAATTTTACTAACACACATGGCTAATCTAAAATATCTTCTAACAAACTCAGATATTTTCTTTTGATAATTATAAAGAATTTAATCTATTTTATTAATTTAAAAATTCAAAAATTAATATCATTTACTTTATGCAAATTTAAAATTCCAATTCACATAAAAACATTTAAACTATATTTAATCTATTCACTTGATCAAGAAAATTTAATCAATTAATTTATTTTTTTAATAAAATAATTTTAATCACAAGGAATAATTTATTTTACCAAATAAACTAATTTAATTAATTAAATAAAATAAGAAGCTTTTATCTATATTATTTAAAATTAATTAAATAAGCATTGAATCACTAAGGACATTAATCTAACATTAATTTCACAAAATAAACCTTGTATAAATAAATAACAAGGAAAACATAGACACGACAACCAAACATACCGGACATAAACTGACAACACACTATGACTAAGTTTGTGGCTAGACTAGGAAAAACCTCGTTACTATCTCCTAATCAACATTACCGTGGAGCCTAGACACACTCAGACCTGTGAGACTAGGTGGAGTCAATGTCATGTACCTGCAATCCTACAATCAGACATATATCGTACATGTATATAATCCATGATTCAAACACACCATGAAGAGAAAATCACGGAAATCACAGGGCACTTGCAAGTGAGTGATGCAATACCGTTCTCTTCACCAATACAATGTTACATTGAACTGACAAAATAAATATCAATTAAACTACCATGAGCATATATAGCAATATCATCTCAAGTAAACATCTATGCTAACATAAAGCATGTCACAAATAATCACCATCCAATTAGTGTATCATCACATCATAAAATAAATCCTCTATCGCTCTACTGTCAGCGATCAAATACATCAAAACAAAGTATCAAGGTCTATCAAAGTAAAAAACATACTATCAGAAAACATAAGCAAAACAGAGGGGTACTACAGGTATTGCTTCCTTACTATTACTTTGTTGTTGGATTTGAGTAGTGTTAACATAGGGATTTGCACCCGAAGACAAGTTGAAAAACTCCCAAATCCCATGCAACATTGGACTACTCTCAGGCTATGGGTATCCTATAATGAGGGTAGACCTCTAGGTTATGGGCTGGTTCCCTTTGGATATTTCTTGTAAGTACCGACTTTTAATAGAGGAAAAGGTAAGAAGGATAATGCAGAAACTAAAAAAAATGGATTGCTAGGTGATTCACCAACTGATAAATGATTTGAATCTGCTTCTAAAAAATCACAAGATGACTCAACAAATAAAGCTATACAATCTCACAACTCTGTTATTCATGCCTACAAAAATAATTCTTATGAAAGGCTTTGAATTTTCTGATGTTCAATAAAGGAAAACAATAATGTTTTCACATTTTTTTTATCCAAGAGAATGAAAACACTTACACAGACCTGCACTATGACATACTATTCTTTACATTCAGCATTGAAGGAATTTGATGAAAATAAAGGATGACACAATATTCTATCTTATAACTCACAATCAATACCAAAGAACAAAGAATAATGGAGAAGGAAATAAGCTTTTTATTGAAAAATAGGAGACAATTGCATTACAAATCTGTAGTACTCATAAGAAATGAGTTACAAAGCATGAATAATCTACCACAACAGCCACCAAACTTTGAACTCCCCAAAGAAATGAGAGAAAAGAAGACTTATAGAAAAGACTCCAAGAATTCAAATTTTGAATTATGGCTCCAAGAATGATGCATTGTCCTTCCTCTCCCTCAAATCAGGCATGTAACTGAAAGCAACTCCTCAAAACATGTATAAAGGGTTGTGAAACTCAAAACAACCTCATGGGTCGTATGCAACTAGAAACCCCTCCAAAATAGGGTTGTAACTAAATGAAACAAGGTGTTTTGTGCCTCAAATTGCTCCTTGACTAAAGCTCCATCAATTGGAATCCTTAACTGAAGTAGAACCCTCAATCAAGTGCTTCAAAATCCCTAATTTTACTCCACATGTTGGCATTGATTTCTCCAATCATCTCCAAGATTTAAGCAAAAGCTCATTTAAAGCACATTCAAAACTCCTTTTTGAATATCTCTCAAGCACCTTATGATATCTCTATTTTTTTGTATTTTAAATATCCTTTATTTAAAGTGATTTATAATTTATCACTCAAATAAAGATTTACAAATTTGGAATAAATGCAAAAAATAAAGAACACCAAAGGCATTTAATTTTGCATTTCAATAATAAGATTTATTTTGAAGTGATTTATAAGTTATCACTCAAATAAAGCTATACATTTGAATTTCAAATGCAAAGTAAGAAGAGTCTTAATCAAACATAAAAAGACTTATATTGATTAAGTCTTATGAGATATTTAAAAACCATTAAAAAATAAAACATAAGGCATAGAGATATTCCACAACCCAGCATAAGTAAATAAAGTTTTTAATAAAAACTTAAACTTAATTCAAAAATGCCTCTCCTCCATCAACCTTCTAGGGTTATCAAACCCTAAATGAATGTAAAACATTCATTTTACCTTATTTCATTTTGCTGCTCAAGGAAATTTCTTGAGAAGTGCCACCATGAGGAACCCTAGCTGAGCTTTTGTGTTGGAAATCTTTGCTTTCCACGCCATTGTGAAGGTTTTGAAGAAATATTTTAGGAATAAATCTTAAGGTAAATCTGATTTTTGCTTTAAATCTAGAAATTTTTGCAACTTAAAATCTTTTCTAAGCTCTTAGGTCACAACCTCTATGTTCTTTTGACTGTATTTTTGTGCACACTTGCTTATGTCGACTTTTTCTTGTGTTTTCTTGACTTGGCCGCCATGATTATACTAGAGTTTAGCTATTGAGAAGGAAACGATGAATGAAATCCCACGACTTTTCATGTGTCTCTCTGTAGAAACAAAGAAGGTAAGTTTTCTATCATTAAATCTTGTTCTATATTTCTGCAAAACTGCTCTATTCGAGCTCCATGAGAGTGTAAATCTACTTTTAACTAAAATAATTCTCTATGTATTCTACCATATAAAGGCCACCATAATGAAACTTCATCTTTGTGCTCTCTGTATTTAAACTTCTTGAAAAAATAAATAACCTCCAGATTGCCTATCAGAAACTCCATTTCCTCTCATTTCCACTATATACTATATTTCATGTAGCTTGCACTATACTTGATTTTTTTTTCAAAAATATTCATTGAATCATTGAAAATAATGCTCATTTCCCTTGTTTTCTGAAACTTTAAATCATTATATGTGCCACTTTCTAGACAGCTCCATTAGAGGTTGCTTGAATCTTCTTTATTTGAAAACACTAACACTATAATGCACTGTTCACTTGAAATGAACTTATGATAGTAAAATTTATGTGTTCAAGTGAAGTATTTTACTTTATTCCTTTTATTTCACTTGTTGTTTAAAAAATGATTGTATACCTTTCACTTGATCTATCCTCCCTCAAAGATTACTACCTTATGCTGAAAACCAAACCATTTTATCATTTCTATATTTTCCCAGCAGTGAGATATGGTTTTTCTTGTGATTGTTTTCATACTAGAATTACTGAAAAGATAGTTCAAAATCTTCAAGAGTGCACTAAATATAGAGAAAATCTTGAATGAAGTGATTGCTTTAATTCTCTTTCAAGCACTACCTAATCATGGTATCTCTTTTTTTTTTTTTTATTGAACAAAGATTGCTATGGTATCCATTAGATTCACCATGTTTTCCCTTTACACTACATAGTTGTTTGAAATAGCTTGTTGATGAGATTTCCTTAACCTTCATGAAACTTATGACAATCCCTTATTACACTTGTTGTTGCATGTTGTCCCATAATATCATTGCATCACCTTATCTATTATTATTATCATTTAAGCATTTTCTCATTGAATACCAATGTTCCATTTAGCTTTTGTAGTTGCTCCTTGAAGAAATGCTTTGTGAATTTAATATATATGTATGTTCACTAATTTTGAAAACTTGCATAGATAACTTTGATTACCTTTTCTTCATACTGCTTATGCTATTATTATGAGATGGGCTCAACCCTTGTGGGAGCCACATTTTCCACCACTCATGTTGTAAACAGATGAAATAGAATTGTAACATTACTTTTCATGTATCTGCACATGAAGCAAACAAGTTAGAAAAAACAGTGAATTGATGATTTTGATGATTTGACCTGGCACTTGTGATCTCCCTCAGATAATGATTAAGTTGATTTGATTTGATAATGGTTGTAAATTATATGCTTGTTGATCAAGCATATAACTGGATTTCATGCCCGGAGCTCTAACAAAATCTTTCAAACAACTGCAGGTATATCTAGAACTCTAGAGCAAGAGGAAACATTGAAGACATTGAAGATCAAGTTGGAGAGTGATGAGTCAACCCTACATCAACCCTTAAGGAAATGACATACATGATCTCCTCTTATGTGTTTTCCTTCTTTTAGTTGATCTTCTGATGTATGATTTATATTCACTATTGAATTAAATCAATTTAGTCATACCCATAGCTTGTGTGGGGTTACAGAAACATTGCTCTTAATAAATCAGTTATTTCAAAGTATGTAATGGCTTGTGTCTCCATTTGAACTTGTTCTCATTCACATAATCTAAAATAACTTTAAATGAATTTGTTTTAAGCACATGTTTTGTAATAAAAAATGAATGATTTTTTCTACACACTTGCTCTAGAATTGCAATTCTTTTCTGATAATTAGCAATGACAAACATTGCAGAAAATAATGTATGTTTACTTCACTCTGAATTTTTGTTTTCTAAATGAACTGTTTGTTGCTTTGTTTGGATTGTTCAACAATTTCAGTCAATTTTTTTGAATGATTCTGACAAATCAATCCTAAAAAAATCTTTCATTCTGAAAACAAAGGTTCATTGGATGTCTAAACATCAAAATTTATATACTCTAGCAAATAATTTCCCCTTAAAACTTCACTAATTTATGCATAAAGCAAAAAATTAGTAACAATTAGCATAGTGTTTCTCGTAGCGTTCGATATTTTACTTTCCAACATACTTTCTTTATCATATTTATATCTCTCTATCTATTTGTCTGTCTATGGAGGTGGAAACACCAATACAAGGGTTTGACTATGACAAGCCCCGAAATAGCCCCAACATTTTTCCCCTCTTTATCATGTGTAGGTACATGTTCGTGCGGAGCTTACTAGTGAACTGGACTCTTCGTGAGTTGCATTCTCTCCTTTTTTACTCTTATGATTTATATATCACCCTTCTTATTACTTTAGTCATTCTGTTATTTATTTATCTCAATCATCACTTTAAACTTCATTCGCTAAGTTTTTAGTAGGCTTATCATACTCGTTACTGTCCTTTTTCACTTTATGTTCCTACAAACGCTAGCGCACCTGTGAGACACCAATGCATCGCGTTGTCATCCTTGATCTGCATTGTTGTCCTCTAGCAGAGAGCTATCTAAGGCATAGTTTGGATTCCAGAAACCTACTTGCTTAGCCCCACCAAAACTTTTGGATTAGCAAATTCGTAGAAGTACTGAGAGCGCTCTTCATTCTCTATCCCTAGCATAAAACTTCTATTCGGGTGAGGTAGATTAGGGAAGCCTTCAACTCTTAGTTCTTTGTGACCTAGATCCCTGGTGTGGCTGGTACCCCTCCTCTACATTTTGGTGAACCCGACGTGAACCATTTTGGTTCTGTTTGGAAGTGCTAAAAGATCCTTTCCTCGCATCCTAGGAGTGTTGTGGGTGTGAGTATTGCGAGGCACCTAGCCTTGTAACCCAACCTACAATCCTTAGTGGCATAGTTGGAAGGTTCCCTAGTGCTACAAAATGAAACCTTGAGTGGGTCACCATATAATTATGAAACCCTTGGGGGCTCTTGTGAAAGTTTTGTGTACATAGAAATGGCCTCCTTTTTACATCTACCCATCCCATCTGCACAACCTGTGAGTGGATCTCCTGCCATAACATTCACCTCACAAGATTTTTTGATGAATTATAACAAAGAACCATCTCCCTTATACATCCCTAAACGTATCAATGGAAACACCATAATGAGTGTTCTTGTTGACCCTACATGTCGGGTGAACTTTATTACTGACGAGATCATGCTAATTAATTTATTATTGAAGGATGGGTATGACGAATTTAGGAACACTATTCATACACATGATGTGATTTTTGTTCTTCCCATCGGCTACATCACCTTGTTTGTCCTAGTTGGGCCCAAATCTGTAAATGCACTCTTTGACATCATCCCAGGGTTTGAACTATTCAGGGTAAAACTAGACATCCCCTGGTTGGCTGCTATGAATGCAGTTCCCTCGGTAGTCCATAAATGTTTGAATTTTTCCCATGAGGGTTCGGTGCATGTAGTCCATGACACCAGTTATAGACCGTCGATTGAGCGTGGGGGCTACTCATTGGATCACTTCTGGTCTACCCCTGTTGGTTCACTTCTTCCTAGGATGAACCTCTTGTACCAAACTTATGTAAAGTATAAGAGTGGGGGCATAACACCTAAGGTGAGATACCCTCCTTCTCCCTATGTCATTTTGTATAAAGCTTTCCTCAAGGTAGATAATGAGGCCACCTTGGCTCAATAAAGGGAAGAAGAGAAGCACGACCAAGGCCCTTTTTCTTCTTCTTCTTCTTCTGTTGTTCCATCTATCGCTCCCTCTCGCCCTACTACAATGCCATCATCTTCTGGCCCTAGGTTTTTGTTGGAGAGCTTGCTGGTGCCCACTTGGTGAAAGCCCAAGCGTCTGGTGTTTGAACTTCCCATCTTACCCACGATGCCTTAGCCCATTCTGTACAATAAGGGGAAAGGTCCCTATGGAGCACCCTCTATGTCTCATCCTTCGTACCCTCTCACTAATCCTTCCTCTCAAGCAGTGAATGGGAAGAGGCCTTTTGCTAAGGTGTTGGAGTCTGCTCCCCCCGTTGTTGTTCCATCATCCTCTCCATCTCTCCCTCCTATTCCCATCTAGGATTCCCTCCCTCCACTGTAAATGGCTATGATGGATACTCTGATGGTCAAACTAGAGTCTTTCATCCCTTCTCATCCTATAGTCTCTAGCTCTTGGAGTCGTAGAAACTGCCTTGCATGTGAGCACAAGTGTCAGAGAAAGGATTTGGCCGCTGAGAAAGCCACCTTGTAGAAGAAGTAAGAGGATTCAGCAGCTCCTGCTTCAACACCTTTTGTTGTGTCCTCCTATTTTTTCCTCTTTGCTTTAGTTCCTTCAGCTTCAGTATTGCTTTCGGCTCCTACCGCGAGTGTGATCAATCCTCACCCGAAGGGGGTGCATGTGTTTATTGATCCTTTGATTGAGTTTCCCCTTTTGATGTCCCTTCTAAACATCCTATCATTCTTGAAACCCGTGGACATGTTGAATACCTTGTTGGTGTCTGCTACAATTTTCTCCTCTTCCTCTGCGCCCTTTGTTTCATCTATGGGGATTTCACATTCTCTGATGAAGCAAAAAATGGAGGATGACCCCGCTTGCAATGAGGTCGAAAGAAGGGTTCACTTTCTTCAGAGGGCGGTTCTACATGGGCTTGTGTCATCCTAGTGACAGAGGAAGACCTAACGTCCCTGGAGTTCGTCATTGCTCCTGAGTCATTCGGTGATCCTAGCAATGGATCTCGAGTGCTGCCTCCCTTGCCCATTGAGTTAACACATGGAACTCATGTGAAGTGCATGTTTAATTCTATGGGTGAGGCCCCAACTCTATGAGCGATCTTTGTGAAATCGTTGGCATTCACCCCACAAGAATTGAGTGGAGAAGACCTTGAGGGTCCTTCTTCCTTGGCTCTTGTTGCGGGAGGGTGAAAGCGTTCCCCCCTTGATATTCTGCCCTTGTAGGCTCATTCACCTTCCTCTTCTGATGATCTAGACTAGGAGAATGATGACCTCTTGGTTGATGAAGACTAGGGGGCGCCTCTTCTTTATCTGTAGTTTAGATTGTGTGTGTGTATTGTGTTCCCTCATGCTTTCATTATGTGTTCTTGGATGACCCTTGTCACCCTCGTAGGTGCTTGGATATAGGAGTGTCTTTTGTGTCATAAAAATTCCTTTATTTGTCACATCATTCTTCCTCTGTTGTGTGTTGATTTTTGACAATTAGGGATGATGCAAAGTGTCGGGGGCATTAAGGCTTCCCTTCCATGTTGACCCAATTTTTTATTTTTATTTTGTCTTCGCGTGCCTTCTTCACATGGTCTAATATAGTAGGGGGTTGATGACAATTCATTTATATACTATTATATCTATTTATCTATATTTATGAGTAGTTCTGACCTCGAAATATCAAATCACCCCTGTCTCTTGTTTGTTATGCTATTTTCTTTCCTTGCATATTTCTCTCTTCTTTTCTTATTTCATGATGTTGTGGTGCTCACCTTTTGTCCCTAATGTATGCGACAACATTACTACAGTTACATATCACTATGTTCTGCGAGCCACAACATCACCTTTTTTCATTCTTTCTTTTCTCTCCTTAGGATGTTACGTGCCTTTGTTTTCGACAAGCACCATCCTAAGGGGGGGCTCTCACACTGCTTTTGTTTTTATAAAATGTATTCGGTGGTCAAAAAATCTTTTCTTGAAAATATTTTCAAAACATATTTTCAAAAATTGCATTCCTCAATAAGGACCCCTAGTGAAACACGTTTCCTTCATCATGGGTTCGTAAAGAAAGAATTTGAAAAATACTTTCCTCTGAGGAGGGAGTACCTTTTCCTACGAGAGAAGTCTTGACTTTCCCCTTGCAAGGGAGAATTCCTCCTTTTGAATTCCTTGATGAAGTGAAATATTTCAAAAGGATTCCTTGATGTTGAATTGATTTGCAAAAAATACTCTTATCTCTTTCAAATGACGTGTCCCTTGATTGGACCCCTCTTCTTTTGAAGGGTTCCCAAGGGACCCCTTTGAAAGCTCTTTCTTCAATTTTTTATTGTCTACATGACTATTTGCTTGCTTTCCTATGTGGATTTTTGTTTTCTAACATGTTTTGTCTGTGGATTAACATGTTGCTTTGCAAGTGCACCTATGAAGTTGCTTTCTAATTTGACTCTGCGGAATATCCTCACATTGGGATTCCTTTAGGAGAGAGTACCTGGGGGCACCTTCTTTGTAGGTCCAAGGACTTGTGAAGCGCTTGCATCCTACAGGATTTTTCCATCATTGGTCTATGGGCCTGGGCCTTCGGTGCACTTTGTTCAATCCTCCTCAAGAGAGAGTACCTATGGATCCATTTTCCTTCTATGCACTTTTGAGCACGCCAGATTGCGGTCTACTTCCTTGATGATTTAGGTATACATTTCTAAACTCGTTCGATCTACTTTACTGAACATTCATTCACTCTCACTTCACATTTTTCCTCATACTCTTGCAACTTCAAGCTACTTGCTACACTATTGGCTTCATGATTCCAACATCACAACATTCTTCACATCTACCACAGAAGTTGCAACTTGGTGTCTTACGAAACTGATTTCAGTGTTGTTGTAGCCACATCAACTCTGCCACAATTGTTGACTTGCATTCCTCTCTCATTGGCCTTAAGTGCCTTTGTTCAAGGCTGGTATTGCTTCCTTACTATTACTTTATTGTTGGATTTGAGTAGCATAGTGTTTCTCGTAGTGTTTTGTATTTTACTTTCCAGCATACTTTATTTATCATGTTTCTATCTCTCTATCTATCTAGTTGTTTGTGGAGGTGGAAACACCAAAATGGGGGTTTGACTATGGCAAGCCCCGAAATAGCCCCAACATTTTTCCCCTCTTTATTGTGTGTAGGTACACATTTTTGTGGAGCTTGCTGGAAAACTAGACTCTTCGTGAGTTGTATTCTCTCATTTCTTACTCTTATCATTTCTATATCACCCTTCTTATTAATTTAGTCATTTGTTATTTATTTATCTCAGTCATCCCTTTAAACTTCATTCACTAATTTTTAAATAGGATTCTCGTACTCTTCACTATCCTTTTGCATTTTCTATCTGTATGGATGCTAATGCACCTATGAGACGCTAGTGCGCCATGTTGTCATTCCTGATCTACGTTATTGTCCTCTGGCAGAGAGTTGTCTGAGGTACAGTTTGGATTCTAGAAACTTGCTTACTTAGCCCCACCAAAACTCTTGGATTAGAAGATTGGTAGAAGCATTGAGAGTTCTCTTCATTCTATATCCCTAGCATAAAACACCTACACAATTGAGGTAGATGAGGGTAGCCTTAAACTCTTGGCTCTCTATGACCTAAAGCCCTGGTGTGGTTGGTCCCTCTCCTCTACACCTCTAAGGTGAGAATTTCTTCACACATAATATTCTAGGAATTAGTAACTTGTCAACGTATCACATTGAGGAATTTTTTCCAAGGCAATTGTTTGTCATAATGTATAATAGTGATCCATAAATACTTGCTTATAGTGTTAGATAAAGGTCTAAAGGATATCATAAAGATCTTGCAAAATTTTATTTCCTTCATGAATTCAATTGATGGATGGAGAGGAATGTCAAGCATGTAAGGCCTAAAAACATTCCTTCGAGACTTGATCACTATTTTTAGCCTATTGAGGGTTATTTTGGTCACACACAACATCCCAGGAAATAAGGGTTATTGCCTCTCCTGAAAAGTAGTAAGAACTACTCCAATGTTCCTTTCTATCAGGTCATGACTACGTGGGTAGCACATTGGTGAGATCAATTCAGTTTCATGAGGGGATCTAGAATTTAGATAACTAGAAAATCACATGCAACTATAAAAAGATGATATTAATAATTCAAATCAACAAATTGCATTTTAGTAATGCAACAAATTTATATCAATTTTTTGCTCTTTCAAAATAATTTGGAAACCATTTATGAAATAAAGTGAAAAAAGACATAGGGTAACAAGAAATAATGTAAATCTATTTAATTGGAAAACAACAAGAAACATTTCATCAATCACTTTTGTACATTTAAACATGATTTTCAAACAACTATTAATGTAAATAGCATTTCACACATTCACATTCAATAGTAGTGCAATATTCAAAGGAAATATAAAACTCAGAATATTTTCATATCATACAACTAGAACGCCATCAAACATGCACATATCTAGAAAGAAACCTTACTTAATTCCACGGTTACTGAAAAAATCTCATTGCTTTGACAATTGTGATTAAAATAAAATTATCATACCATCACCATTGTGCCAAATTCAAATGCATGCAACATAGGAATTATCCTTAAATGAATAAATAAAGTCTTTGCACAAAAATTAGTAGGTAAACTCCACACCGAGATTGTATTGTTTTTGTTGCAAAAATTACTTAAGAATGGGATCCATTGCAATGACCCAGAATTAAAAATATATAGGAAAATAGGTTCCCATAATTGTGAATCTTAATAAAAAAAGTAACTAAAACTAACTCCAACACTCGATTCTTTAACTAAAATTAAAATAAAGCATAACCGGTTGCCCCGGTTGTAGTCCAGTTTACTTGCTAAAACTTAGGAAAACAAAAATAGCTAAATGAAATAAATTGAAACCTAACTAACATTAACTGTTAGCTCCAAAATTACAATTCCCTTTTCCTCTTTACATCTTGGCGTTATTGTTATCATCACTAGGAATCACAATTTTCATGCCAACTTGACATATTTTGTTTGGGCATAGATCTGGGGGTAACGTATCCTTGGTAACATTAAATACAAAAAAAAATTGAACATGAAACAACAACAGTCCTCATCCTATCTCCAATCATTTTGTAAATTTTTTGGACCATGTTGGCACTATTTCATTCATTTTATCCATCGGTGGCCCCTTATGAAATTGGATTATGCTTTTTTGGTCAAATGTGATATTTTCCATCTATTGTTATAATCTAATAAAAGATTTCATTTATCCCTTAAGAGCTTGAAGCTTTACCTTTTTGCTCACCATCTTGTCAATACCCTCTTGTGTGACCTACCCCTGCATTAAATTTTGTAACTCTTCAATCATCTTCATGGGCTCTCTTACTAATACAAGGTTATCCCAAAACGTACATCCTAGGTATTTTATAGTTTAACAAATATCACTTACTACCTTTTATACATGAATCCTATCATTATTTAATCTACTCTTACACTTATTCAGAATTTCAACATGAAATTTTGCGACTCTCACCTAGACTGGGATCATCTCTTGTTTTCCCTCTTCAATTACAATAGCCTCGAGTAGTTCATCTTCCTTAGTTTCATTTATTTTATGGATGATTGGAATGTATTCCTCCCATACCAACAACTCTTCATCGATGCTCAATGTAATTTGTTGAACATTACTATCTTTGTTACTGATTGAATGGTATGATTTAACCAACTACCTCAAAACTATATCAACCAATTCTAAGAAATTTTCTTTCCATTGTTGAATAGTTGGGATCCATCCATCTGGGTCAAAATTTTAGACTTCACCTTTCAGAGCAACCTAGAGTGCATAGCTAGGCTCTTGATCATCTACTAGCCTGATGAGATTATTTATACAAGCAGTTAGTTGTGCAACTTGGGCCTTTAACTCTTCTTTTGTGTTTTTATCCTCCTACATTATTTTCAAAATTATAGAAATGGACATTTGTAGGGATTGTTGCTCACCTTCTCTTGTTTATACACCCAAATCCACTTGGCGGATTTGGTAGTCATTGACCATCATTTCAGATTCCATTTTATCAACTAAAGGGATAACTATCTTAGCTACTCGATTGCCATTATAATCTATAGAAATTATAGAAATCCTTTGAGCCTTGTTTCTTTTTCTTCCAAGAGACTGGAAGACCTCTGACAATATGATCAATTTCTGCTCAAAAGTTTCTACATATTTCATCTTCCTTTTATGAATAATCTAATTCAACCATACAAGTATGGTTACAGTTGTCTCTCTTTGAGGAGAATAGGTGACCTCGATGTCATGTGCCTTCTCCATTATGTCTTCATGGCCCTTTTGGTCAGGCTCTTAGGCAACACTTTCTTCTTCCTAAGGCTTCTCTTTTTTCCATTCTTCTTCAATGTGAGACAACCCCTTGGCAATCTTCTTTTCTTGTTCCTTGGCTTGGTCACTAAGCACACTCTCTTGAGCATTATCCTCTTTTGTGTGAGCCCATTCTTTATTTACTTCTTTATTGACATCTTCTGCCAATACTTCAACATTTACATCAAGTTGAACATCCTCAGGAAACACATCCTCCTTCTCTTTCTGCCTCTGCTCTTCTCTTGAAATATCTTCCTCATATTTATCCTTCTATTATTGTTTCAATAGGTATTTCCTCTCCCTGTGGAAGATCATCTTTTGAAGGAGGAGGAGTAGATAGTGGTGGTTGAGAAGGTGGAGTTGGAATTTTCTCCTTGGGTGATTGTGGAGGGGTTGACAGTGGTGGCTTATGTGGGGAAGTTGAGGAGTATGTTTATTCAACATCCCTTTGGTCTTCCCTTGCTTTGATGGCTTCCTTGGTCCTCTTCTTTCGAATAAGGCCACTATCATCTACAGGTTCTTGTTCACCTTCACTAGAAATTTTTTTTATCAGGCTCCTCTATTTTCTTTTCTTTCATGATTCTTTTGCAAGTTATGCCTTTTCCTTTTCCTTATAAGTAATAGTGCTAGCGGATGGTTTCTATGCAGCACTGCATGGGTTGTGCCCCTTAGTGGGTTCTTCTATTATGCTCTCTCCTTTATTCTCCTTCTCAATTCCTTTAGTAGGTTTTGTCAATCTTGTCATAGGGAAAGTCCTTTTGTACCATCAAAGAGAGTGATCCACCACACCCTGTGTTCTACCTTTCATGTTATCATTCTCCAATAATGAGAAATCAACATTCTAAATGGGTTGATCCGCTACCCCTTGACCTAAGTAAGTAGGGTCAAGTAATTTTCCATCTTTTTTCTCCCTTGGGATCCAAAGGTTTGTGCAATGTCTCATCAAGAACACTGTCAATCAACAATATTCCTTTCTTCTTACTTCAAAATCCTCCTCACAATTGGCCTAGTGATCTTCGAGCTTGGGATCATTATTGAAGTATGCACCCATTACTTTTTTGATATTTCCAATGGGGTCAAGTCTTCCCTAGGCATCATTGTACAAAGAAAAGTTGTACCTTTCCATTTTAATCTCTGCATTCTTTGCATTCTAGGTGTTGGAACAAGAATAAACTCATACCTTGATAGGAAAGTCATACCCATGCTTGTGCTTCCTAATAATAAGTTTTTGCACCTCTATAAGTTTTTTGTAGACTTCCAGCAAAATCAATTTGTCTTATGGTTACTGAGGGATCTTGTATGGCATTTTTTGGAAGCCAACCACCCTAATATAAGTGAAATTTTTAATCTGGATGAGCTAGTACCCAATTTCCTTGATTACTTCCATGGATTCATTAGAGATTCTTCTAGATAATTCTCCTTCCAAGCCTCTAATCACAACATAAATAAAATTGTCATTCACAATACCAAAGTTACAAAAACTTGCTTCCATTTCCAACTGGGGATAATGTTGATATATTGTCACCTCTCTAAGCTCAAAGGAGCCAACCTCAGTGAGTCCTTGGAATGAGGCTTGGGAAACCAAAAATAGACAAGATAGGATGTCATGTAAAACTTATGAGTTGTTAGAATAGTACTCAATTGCTCATGGATGGTATCACTGATAAGAGAAGCCCAGTCAATTTTCTTCTTGTTTGAAGAATTGATGATCTTAATGAATCTGACCATCCATGGGTAAAATTTCTTTGCATTTTGGTATCTAAATACCTGACTCAATAGCACCACTAGATCTTTAACATATTCCTTGTATTCACTTCTATGCTACACCTTAGCCAATTTGGCAACCACCTTCCTTGGTTTCTCCAACATATTATTGTTTACATAATTCAAATTGTCAGTTGGATACTCATCAAAATAATCAACTACTTTCTTCATGTCTACTACCTCACATTCAACATGGGTAGGAATTCTAAATATTTTCTCTACATACTCCAAGCTCACATCAAGCATAATTTCCCCATCTCCTCCCTTGACTTTCCAAGATTTGTGGTTGTAGTGAAGGGCACAAGTCAAGACCAACTCTAGGGATTGATTTGTGATTGGAAAAGCACCAGCCTCCACCAATCTTGATTTTGAAAGGGCTCCAGCCATTGGAGTCCTGACCCCACTATCGTTGTCCTTCATTTAAAATCCTCCATGTCAACATGGCCCAGGTCTGTATCACCAATCTCATTGTATGGAGAGAACATTTTGGAAGGAAAATAGTATCCTTTGTACTAGTACTTCATTTATTTTGAGTCTTTGGGAGGCATATCTCCTACAAGTACCAGTACCATTTATTAACATTTTATATACCAAGAAGAAAAACCCTGCAAGGCAATCCGTGTTACACAATATCCATTTTTCATTTAAGATTTATAACTTGTTAAGAAAGAAGTCACACAAAGTTTCAGGAATCAACCTTCAAGATTACCCCTTACCTCTTATTGTTAGCACTTACACTTAACAGTTTAATTTCCTTTATTAACCTTTTTTAGGCATCAGGGATCGAGGATCCCCGATAACCTTTAATTTACCCTACGAATACCTTAAGGTTATAGCTATATTCAATTCAAATATCGAGGATCGAAGATCTCCCCTTACATTGTGGATATCATCATTGCTTAAGAGGTATCCCTGATTTGCGAAGTCCAAAAACAATCTTCAAACCCGAAAAAAATCTTCAAAGTTTGGCGTTCATTATTACACTTTACTCCTTTTGATATTTGATTAAAATTTTAGAAGTAAGCTCGATCTGAAAAGTCCAAAAGGGCTTCGAGGATTGGAATTCAGAGTTTCACTTTACCTCTTTCTACCAAGTTTGCAATACGACAATCTGATTCTCATTCCCTTAAACCTCAACCTGTACTTGTAAAATAAATTCAATGAAGGCACTCTTATCAACACAAGATGAAGGTAAACACTCTGCTTCGTAGATGTCAAGAATCAAAGTTCCATCATACCTCCTACCTCAATAAGGAATGTATAAATGGTATTCCCGATGGTCGAGTTTCGAAAAGGTTGATGCAAAAATTCTCATTAGCATTGCTCTCATCCTGATGATGGATCACGGAGTGTGATCCGAAACGTTGATGCAAAAATTCTCACACAATCAAAACCAGAAACCATTGCAAAGAAAGGTCATCTTTACAAAATAAAGATTTTGCTAAGTTTTTTGTAGTTTATCAAGGGTTGGGGATTGGGGTTACCCCTTACCTCTTTCACCTCTATAAGAAAGTGGAAAGGGACATCTCTAATGATCAAAACTTGTAAGTTGTGATCTAGTTTTCACCAAGTCATAAAGAAGGGATCAAGGGTTAGATGTCAAAGTTTCTCCTTACCTCTCCCATATTTTTTTTAGGTATGGTGTAAGGGAAACTCGCAATGTACGAAGTCCGAAATATGTTTCAAATTTTGAAGTGTTGAGGCATGAATCAAGTAGAAACCTAGGAAATTTAAATTCCTGAGGTCTGAAAGACATTTTTAGAAGCAAACCAACTTTAGTTAGGTATTGGGGTACATCATCGAGGATTGGAGATTGGAGATACCCTTTACCTCTTTCACCTCTATAAGAAATTGGTAAGAGACATCTTCGATAGATGAAGCTCGAAATCTATAATAGTTTTATTGAGTTACCAAGGCGGGGTCGGGGGTTAGAAATCAGAGTTTCACCTTTCATCCTTTAGATGTTTTCACACCTTAAGTAAGGGAAACTCGTGACATATGATGCCCAAAGTTTATTAGTTTGAATCACCCAAAGGAACAAAGGGATGCAACCCTCGAGAAACCCAAGGTTTGGTGTCCCTTGATGATTTCACAAACATTGAAAGGTGCACCAAAAAGATAATCGATTCAACGGGTCAACAAAACCCAAAAAGGGAAAGAACGAAAAGGGAGAGACAAAAAAAAAATGCATAGAAGAATGCCCAAAATCAAACTGAGAAAATGAAAAAATAAAATCAAGAAAAGGGAAATGAAAAAACAAAACAAAACAAAACCCAAAATTACTCACACACACCAAACAAGTAATCAAACCAAGAAATCACAAAGGAAACGACTTGAATTTACCAACTTGATAACATGCGAAAGAAAGGACAGGGGAGAATGGGACCCAAGCAAATGGAAAAGCCAATGAATGCATGAAAAAATGAAAACACGGGATTAGAAAATAGTGAACACTATGAACCTAAACCAGTCTGCTGACCTCCACACACCACAAACACAGAAGCATGAGAAAACAAGTAACAACAATGGTGATTTTGTCTGACAAGAAAAGTTGCAGAGCTTCAAAAAATACAATTTTTAAAAGGGGATAATCACAAAATGAGAAAATATTAATCTAATACCCACACAATCCTTCACATTAATGGCACATTGATCACATGTAGGTTGCATTTAATTTTGATGGCTTTGTATTAAATTTAGATACCCGTATGTTCGAATGACAAGATGTGATGTGACATGCACGTCAAATGAGGTGTCATCACCATATCTTTCAAGTTGAAGCATGCCAAAAGAGAGAAATCTAACTCAAAAAGTCTAAAAAAAGAAGGGATAGACAAACATCGATGACTAAAAGTGGGAAGGGTCGAGGGTCGGGATTGGCAAGGAAGGTATACCCTTCCTTGGAATCCCGACGTCTAAACCCTGAAAGAAAAGAACAAGGGGAAAGGAGGAAAGAAAAGGAAAAAAAAGGGAAGAAAGGGAAACAAGGACACACAAAACAAAAAAAAGGGGGGTCCCCATTTTGCTAAGAGCAAAAAGGGGCGTGAGTGTGAAGGCACAAAAAATAGCAACCAACGAACGGAATTCTTGAAAATCATTTCTATCCTCAAATATTTTCAAATAGGCTTAAACCCAAAGATATCATAAACCTAATATTAACCAAAAGAGTCAACAAGTCTCCACATATTTGACCAATTCTCCCTTCACCATAATTTTGATGAATCTCAAAGTGTATGCGTATGATGTATTCCTTCACAAAGAAAGTATCCATAAAATATAATAACCAACAAATCAAGACAATTTATTTGATCTTTCCTTTCTCCCATTTGTTTTATTGTAGTTTTTTCTCTCTCTTTTTTAACGATAGTTGGTGTGACTTCGGCAAGATTTGTTTCTAGCCAAGCATCCATAGCCCTGATAGAGGTTATTTGAATCACCCTTTTTACTAATCCATTTTGTTTTATTTTCTCTTTTGATTTCTAGGATGTCACCCGATGTTGGGTTGGGAATCATGGTGGTCACTAAGAAATACAACACCTTTTGATTTTTTTGAATCCATAGATCACTATTTTTTGCTTCTACTTCTATTCTTGATTCTTTAATATTTGTAAGTGTTGAGATCCAAGAAACTAAATTCTAAGATTGGTTGGCCTTATACACTAGATAAATTGAGACTTCCAAGATTAATAACATATTAGTAAACTTTGAACTTAAACAAGGAAAATATTTGAAAATAGGAATACCTCAATCATCTCTTCCGTGGTTGATGCTCAATTCCTTTACACACAAGAACCCACAAGTAAGGGAAAAGAGAAAAGAACAAGAACAAACCCAAAAACAAGAAAAAGAAAACCCACAAATGAACAACAAAAAGAAAATAACAAAACCTATCCTAATAATATACATGGGGGGATAACCCCCATTCTCATGACCGAAAATAGTGCTTTGGGAACTGCCCATTGATAGACAATGGGGTAAGTTCTCAGTCATAGTACTAATCCTAAAGGTATTTTCCCCTAATATTTTTTAGCTATTTGGTAAGGGTCTGCCTAAATTTTGTCAAACTTTAGTTTCCTTTCTTCTCTCTAGATTTGTCCCATAACAAGATAATATATGAAATCATAAAGGCTTTTATTTTAGCTCTTTTTTCAAACCATCATTTGACCATAACCTAATATTTTAAAACATGCTCGAGGGTAGCATTCCTCTTTTCAACCAAATTTAATAGGTTAAGCAACCTAACCTGAACTTTGTCATCTAACTCTAGATAACTCTCCATGAATTTTAGAGTCGGTATTCTAAGATTCATGGGGAATATAGGTTCCAAACCGTAGACCAATTGATAGGGAGATGTCCCCAATGCATTCTTAATCCTAGTTCTATCAGCCCACAATGCAAACTTAAGGTGTGAGTGCCAATCTTTTGAGTTTTTATCTAATAATTTCCTGATGACGCTTATTCATTTTTTATTCATAGACTCAACCACTCTATTACCTTGTGGATAATAATTAGATGAGTACTTTAAAACCACTTTATGCTTGGATTCCCATTGTACAAATTAAACTAAAGAAAAAGAAGGGTCATTGTCACATACCAAAGTGAAGGGCATCCCAAACTAGGTCATTACATGGCCTTCTAAGAATTTGATCATTTTCGGCAGTAGTGATTTGTTTGTATGCTATTGCTTTAGAACACCTTGTGTAATAATCAATTGCTACCAAAATGAACCTATGTACTACAGAAAAATGAGGATATATCATTCTGATAAAGTATAAGCCCCATTCACATACCTTTTACACAGGGTGTAGTGGCATAGGAGCATTTCTTTCTTTGTTGTCCACTGTCTAATATATGTGGTGAACCCTTACATGTTGGTAAGTGTACTTAAATGGGGCTGGATAGTAATATCCTACCTACAATAAATGATGGGAAGTTTATTTCTTGGATCCATGACTAATGTTGAATATGTCATGAAATTTTGTTAGGACTAAACCAACATCTTCCTTCTCCAAGAATCTCAAATAAGCGCCTTCTTAATTTCTTTTATACAGGGCGGGGGCCCTAGCTCGGTTGGCTAAGTAATTCCGTTGCGGCT
Source organism: Sequoia sempervirens (assembly GCA_007258455.2). NCBI lineage: Eukaryota > Viridiplantae > Streptophyta > Pinopsida > Cupressales > Cupressaceae > Sequoia > Sequoia sempervirens. The sequence goes on along the minus strand of VDFB02075321.1, from coordinate 64,706,546 downwards.
CTGCTGGTCACGAGTTCTAGTCTCCCCCGTCTCGTGGTACCGGAGGGCGTGTCGCGCCAGCGCCACCGGTCACGTTAAAAAGTTTACCAGGCGCACTGCAGTTTATAGGGGGTCGTGCTACCCGATTCCTGCAGTCTAAAAAAAAAAAAAAAAAATTCTTTTATACAGGATCCCAATATTTATCATATATGTCTAGATTTTAATCTTCAGTGCTCACCTTTGAGTTGTATTCGTGTTGTCTGGGCACTTTTTTTGCAACAAGTATTGGAAAATGTCCTTATACTAGTCATCAAATGAGATATTTTGCTGAGAATATTGTTGACATATTAGTTGTTTATTTTCCCTAGCTAGTGTCTTTGACAACCCTTTTCCTCTCACCAACTTCATAGGTTGGATCTTCATGTCATATTCTTGAAGGATGGCCATCCATTTTCCATGTTGTTCCCCAATCTCGTTCTACATTAGTATTGACTTAACCGCCGCATCGGGAACAATTTTTATCACCTTGCTCCTTAGAATATAATGTCTAAATTTCATGAAAACCTTGACTAGAGAAAAAGATTTCTTATCCAAGTTAGGATATCTAACTAATGCATTTTTAAATGGAGCACTCATAAAGGAAATTGGCCTTTCATCACACTCCATTCCCTTTTTAGTGAGAACACCTGTACAAGAATGATCAAAAGTGAAAGTGTAGATATGGAATAGCTTGGAGTAGTTTGGGATAGCTAATACAGGTGCACTAGTGATAACCTCTTTTATTTCTTGAAAGTATTTCTTGGCTTTAGTCATCCACTCAATTTTAGCATCTTTATTAAGCATGTCATTCAGTTGGAAAACTGTAAGATTTTCTAAATAGACTACCCAAGATTCAAATGACAAAAGGAAAGTAAATACATAAATAAAATATGAGAAAGAATAAACTATATTCCTCTCAAGAGAATGCAAAGCTTATGTGAGCTTGAGAATTGGAATGAATAGTGTAAGATCAAAAAGGGAACCCCTTGTTTATATAGGCCAAGGTGAGGGATAAGATATCATAATATTATGACAAGTTTCTTAATCTTATGATATGAGACATAAAGTGGATAAATATCATAATATTGTGACAAGTGTCTTAATCTTATGATATGAGACATAATTGATAAATATTCCATGTGGACCCTAAGTAAACTTAAGTACTAAGGTGTGAAAATAACCTAAGTGGATAATTAACTAGGAAATGAACTAGCTAGATAATACCCCTTTCACACCAACACAGACGATCTTTGTGAACCCACTGATGAACTTTCTAACAAAATTAATCTTTCTGAAGAAAGATTCTAATTATTTCTTGTTGTTTGGAAGTGATAGCTTCATAATAGATTCAATACTCTTTGGGTCTATGGAAATACCTTTTTATGAGAATATGTGACTGAGAAGCTTTCCTTCTATCACACCAAAGATGCAGTTCTTAGGATTCAAGGAGATCTCAAAATCTTTACAGTGTTGCAGTATCTTACATAAATCAGCCACATGGTCAACTCTTATTTCAAAAAATATCATTAGGCCATCCATATAAATAATGATACACTTCCTAATTATCCATTTAAAAATTATATCCATCTCCCTTTGGAAATTGGATCCAACGTTGATGAGCTTGAATGGAATTCTCCTATATGCAAAGATACCCCACTTCGTAGTGAAAATGACCTTCAACCTATCATCTTCTCTAACCATCACTTGATTGTATCCTGAGTACCCATCCAAGAAGGACATCATCTGGGACCCATTAACTATCTGCAAAACTTCGTCAAGTGAAGGAAATATATATTTTTCCTTCTTGGAGGCCCGGTTGAGATTTCAAAAATCCACACATAGCTAGACTTCTCCATTTTTATTTCACACTAGTACTAGGTTCACCACCCAGGTGGAATGTCGTATCAGATAAATGATCTGAACACCCAACAGATTTTGAACTTCTTTCTGAATTTAGGGTTCTATTAATGCATTAATTGGGCATTGCCTCTGTCTAAAAAGATTTGTTTCCTTTTTCAAAGGAATATAGTGTGAGTAATGATGGAGGTGTCATATTTCTTTAACTCTTAATAAATATAAGCGATCACCTCTCAATAATCCTTTAATGCTTGGATTATACCATTTCTTTCCTCTGAAGTACATACCTGCTTGATGGATACTTCTCTTTTGTCTAACTCATCCCCTAGGTTATGGAGATCACACTTTCATCCATTTGATCCTGACGCAACCCTTTCAACTTTTGATGTATTGTCAGGATCAAATATTCTTTCCAGGGAAACCATCCCCTTAGGGATAATATTAGTCTTCAAATTAATTATACCATCTTCAACTTCTTCAAATGGATCCCTATCATTCTCATCAATGATCTGGGCAGTAAAATTTCTATAATTAATAATGAACTCAAGGATGTGTTGGTCATCTTCAAATACCTGGAAGTTGGTGATATTATATAGAATGGAAAGTACTAGCACCATCTACATGGAGAATCATTTTAATTGAGAACCATTCATAGGATCCAGAGAACTAGCTAAAGCAGCAAGAGCATCTACAATATAATTTCTCCTCATAGGATGGAATTTATGTTAAATGCTTTGAAACCCTCAATGAGATCCCACACTTTATTTCTAAAACCAGACAATCTTTTGTCATGGAAAGAGTATTGAATTCTCACCTTCCTTACCACTAGTCAAGAATCTTCTTCTACAAATAGATGCTTTACTCTATTGGTGAGAAAGTAGCAATCCTTTAATCAGTTCTTTGTACTCAGTAGCATTGTTGGTGTAGGTAAATTATAGTTGGAAAGCGCCTAGAAATGACTTCCCTTGGGGGTTCACTAACTCAACTCCATAACAATTTCCTTGTTTGCACTTTGACTCGCCAAATCTAAGTTTCCACATGGTATTATTTTTGAGGACTTGTGCTAGTGGCATTTATTTCTTCGTTGGGATGTCACCCTATCATGGAATATCAATACTTATTACTGTTTCATCTTGGATTTCAACTAAAGTTCCCCTTGAAAATAGCAAGCTTTCCTTTTTGATAGGCACTTCTAAAAATAGTATAGGAGCTTCTTCATCCGTATGTTGTTCATCTCCCGAAGATGAGTAATCCTGAGTCGATAATTTCATTTGATATGTGATTTCCTTTGAATCACTACTTCCCAGACTTGGATGATGTATCAATTCTACTCTTTCCAACATATCTTGGCAAGCGAGGAAAGAAAATTTTGAGTGGTCCATATTGTGGATGCGGCACCAACCTGGAAACAACACAAAAGTATCTGCATATTTCTCAAGATTAGTCATGTTATCATACATCTTACTTAAAAAATCTTGAAAAATATGGTCAGAAGTTTTAAATTCATGCAATCCTTTGATGGGATTTCCTTCATCTACTTGCTCGTTTTCTGCTAAAGATATCATCATGGTATCATTCATCTTATATACACCTAAGTCTAACTCTGTGAATACAACCTCATTTGGAGAAATATATGTAGTTATCATATGTTTTAACTTAGGATCAACATCAATCTTAATCTAATTATTTAGTCCTTTCCATGGTAACCAAAGTTGTGTGAAGTCAGTTGAGAACAATCCTCTCAAGTTTTTGGCTCATTCTTTGCTAAGCAACATTCCATACATTTTAGGAATGTCCACTACATGTATATCAATGTATTCCTAGACTCTTAGGTCAAAGGCTAGTTGCATATGGATGTTCTTTAATTCTCCTATGACATTGAATTACGTCTTGTCCAACTAGACCACAACTCTATTGGTTGGTCTAGGTGTTACCCCTAGCTTTTGACATACGGAGTAAGGTATTAAAACATAGAAAAAGGTAAGTGGTAGATGTGATTTTGTGAGGGTTTAAACACACTTACACCTTCTCCATTTTCATTAGAAAAAGAGATCTCCCAAGGGTAAGATTGACTTTCAACCTTGAGGTGAGTCAACCTATGGGGAAGGATGTTTTCTTATGATAGAAAATGACTGAAATGAACTTTTGGGGGATGAAAATAAAATGCCTAATGAACTCAATTATGTGATATAAAACTTGAAATGCAGAGATAAAGGATAGCATAAATAGAAATAGCAAGCTACACGCAGATCTAAGAAGGGAAAACATATGTGTACCTATCACCAAAAGTGGTTTCTGAGTGTCTTGCAAGGACAGATTATCCCTAGGGTGAATGGGTCTTTGTACAGGGTTTTTCCTCAGCTTCAGGGGTCCTTTGGTGCAAGATCTGAGCTTCTGTTTTCCCCAGGTTCCACTACCAAAAATTTAGAAATATATTTAGGATCTGATTTTTCATGATTTTACAACTTTGATGATAACTTTACAAAAGTGCTCTTTTGATCCAATTATATTCCTTCCTCACCTACAAATATGCACACACAAAGAGACGGAAAAATGTTTTATTTTGGGTGAATAGAGGATTGCCTTGGTCAAACCCCAGTTTGGTAATTAAACCTTGATAATGAAATAGTGATAAAATGTAAGGAATGATGAATGAAAAAGATTTGTTACTGTAGAAGTTGATAATCCAAACTCATAGATCCCAATGAACACCTGCAAGCAAATAACCTATCACCAAAAGAGATCAAGAGACACAAGAATGATGCTCTACAAACATGAAGCAAAAATGTATTACCCGAGAAGATTAATAATTACAAAGAGATCAATCCTTAAGAAAGGAAATCAAAACCCTAATGGTGAGAACCCTAGGAAGAGGATTAAATTGGCATGTGACAAGTGTCAAAATCATAATGAACGAGAAAACATGACTAATTTAATAATGCATAAATAAAGATTCCTAAGTTTAGCTTAAGTGAAATAAAGTAAAGGTGACTTAATTAATTAATCAACATGATTAAATTAATTAAGTAAACAACCTATTACTCTAACACCCCCCCTTAAGATGAACTTAGGGAGAAGCTAAAAAACTAAAGACAAAATTCATGAAAGAAAATATGGGTCCCAACAACTAGGCCAGATGAGGTACCCATGTACAAATGTAAAAAATCTCTCACAACAGGAGAAAAGGAGAAAACCTCATGGGAAAAACTCCTCTTCAAAAGAGAGAAATACAAGTTCAAAGGACTAAGAAGCCTCCAAACAAGAGTGAAGGATGAAGAAGCCTCCAATCAAGAAGAAATTGTCCCAAAAGATAGGAACAAAGGATGAACATGGAAAACATCACTAAAGCATGAAAAAGTTACAAACACTATCGTAGAATGACTGTTGAAGTGCTGAAAGAAGGAATGCAAGAGTGTCCATATGGTAAGTGCTCCATTCACTGAAATGCATTGGTAACCAGCCGCTGCATCCACCTAGTACATAGGAACAAATATTGTATACATAGCTCACTCCAACGTGAAACCAAAGAAGCATTAATACCAACAGTAGAAACCCCCCCATAATGCTGACAAGGGAGAGGTATGAAAGGTACACTAAAACTGAATGCTTGAAAGTAGTGCATGAAGAGGAACCAAGAACATCTGAAGGTACAATCATGAAAGTAAAGCAAATAAAAAGGATGTGAAAACAAGAGTCACATATGCATGAGAAAGGTATGAAGGAAAACAAAGGAAAACATCAACCCCCATGGCACTTCATATCATAGTGTGAGTACAACAAGGCACAAAATGATGTGCAAGAATCACAATACTACACATACAAAGCTGAGGCACTTTATTTTAGTGCGTTTACAGATGATAAATACATGCAATGAGAGCCCATAAGGTCCAAAAAAGAAAATAGCTGAGAAGAAGGATTTATGGAAAAATCCAAAAATAAAATCTAGAAACCACCTACACCACTGTGAAGATCTCAGAAACAACTTTCCGACAATATCTCGTTTGCCCATTTTCGACATCGTATGCAAAAGTTATGCCAAAAACACTAAAGGCAACTCTAGAAAAGATCTGATTTTGACTGGAAATAATAGGGACCTGAGAAAAAATATCCAAAAAATACCTACACCACTGGAAAGTACTATGAATCCTCTTTCCGTTGATATCCCATTTTCCCGATTTCAACATCGTGGGCAAAAGTTATGGCCTCCGGAAGAAAACAGCTCCCAAAGTGCAAAAATGCAGTCTGCGGCATTAAATTTGACGGCCAAATAGTCGTCGCAGCAAAATTGTGAGACTAAATTTGACAGCCAAAAGGCCATCGACACATTTGCACAATTAGACTTATTTTAAAAAAAATGTTTTTTAAAAAATAATTAAAAATTACAATGATTTTTTTAAAAAAAAATATATGTTTGTGGGGGGCACGTGGGCCCACCCCCACCACTCCCCATAAGGGCAGTGGTACATTGTGCAGGGTTGCGCAGGTACGGACCTATGCAGTACTTGCGCAGGTACCTTGCCTTTCTTTTTGACTTTTTTTAAAACCCAAAAAAAACTTTGTTAAAGCTTTTAAATTTTTTTAAAGCTTTGAAAAATAAATAAAAATTGACAATTAAAAATCTGCTAGAACTTTTTTGCAGATTTTTTTACCTCGTAATGCATGTAGGGGCAGTACAGCAAAAAAAAATTCCTCAGAAGTCAACTGCTTAGATTTCAACAATTTCACAGTCGATCTTAAGGTTTTCGGTCACTACGGATGCAATGGTGAGGTCTGTTTGGGCTCAAAACGCCCTGAAAAATTAGGCACCTCTTGGATCCGACAAAAAAGCCCTTTCTTTAAACCCTCACAGATTTGACAAACAGAAGCCAAATTTGACAAAACAAAGGTCAATCTTGACTATTCCAACAACTCTAGATTCAATGGAGAGGTTTGATTTGACCCTGGATGCAATGGAAAAATGCTTCAAGGCAAGATCTCACAAAAGAGGAACAAAAAGCTTGCAAATCTGGAGCTCTGATACCATGTAGAAGTTGATAATCCAACCTCACAAATCCCAATGAACACTTGTAAGCAAATAACTTGTCACCAAAAGAGATCAAGAGACACAAGAATGGTGCTCTGCAAAGATGAAGCAAAAATGCATTACCTGAGAAGATTAATAATTACAAAGAGATCAATCCTTAAGAAAGGAGATCAAAACCCTAAAGGTGAGAACCCTAGGAATAGGATTAAATTAGCATGTGACAAGTGTGAAGATCATAATGAACGAGACAACATGACTAATTTAATAATGCATAAATAAAGATTCCTAAGTTTAGCTTAAGTGAAATAAAGTAAAGGTGACTTAATTAATTAATCAACATGATTAAATTGATTAAGTAAACAACCTATTACTCTAACAGTTACAACTCACCAAAACCTCAATGGCTTCCCTTAGAGGACTTGTTGACGGTCCAAATGACATAGCAACAGTTAAACAGGATATTGCTATTTTGTTTCTCCTGAAAGAGAAAGATAACACGTGGATATCTTAGCTCCCAAGGTCTTTATAGTTGGTTCTCAACTGTGTTGATGTCCCTCAATGGTCAATGTAGCAGTAATGTTCAAGGGGCCTGCTGGTGTGAGCTTCTGGATTGTTCTAAGATCAAGCATGAATTTAAACCTACTCTAACCAGGGGTTTTAAAGAAAAATAAAAAGATGGGTCAGAGCTTTGGGATAGAAAGAATGATAATTCACCTATCTTAACCAGACTTTCTATCCTTCAAGGAATTGTAAACTAAAACTGAAGAACAAAATTAACTTGTGATTAACACACAGTTGCATTCATTCACAGTGTTGATTTCTACAACAGAGTACTAGTTATCATTTTAAATAAAACACCAAAATAACATTCCATTCCTTGAAAGCTTCACAAATCCAATGATTAACTTAAGAAAAACACCATTCTGAAACACAATCTGAAGTAGATTAAGATCTAGTTGCTTATATTGTTAGTGAAATAGATAAGCAACAATTACAAAGCTGGCACAATCACCAGTGCACAGAAAATCTATGACTTCAAATTGTTTCCATTTATATTAAGAAAACTTGAAAACGATGCATTACAGGCTTCTGCTGAATCTAATTCCTAACCAACAAGGCAAAAGAAGCTCCTATTACAAAGAATCAGGATGCAGTTCTGTCTCCTCTATCTTTCCTCTATTTTCCTATGTATTCTAAAATTTTCTTTTTTCTTTCTAACCCTAGAAGTTCTAACCTTCAAAAATCTCACTCCTTACAAAGAGGCAAGAATGCCATATATACACAGAGTGTACCAAGAAAGAATGTGTTGTCCCTTGTCTTTAGGGTTTACAAAATATCTACTTCTAGGAGAGTCGGCTCTCAGATCTTTCTGAAGAGAGTCAAAGTTGCATTCAATGTGAATCCCTCCTGTCCATGCCGATGAGAGATTGTTCTAGGAATCCCCTTAGATCTTTTGTAGCTGCCGCATTTACTTTGGCCTTTCATGTCCATCCTTGAACTCCATTGGGGCCACCTTGAATTCTCTAAAGCATTTTTCCATTAATACTGATCTGCCCCTCGCCAGTAGTCACTACAGCTATCCCTGCGAGTCATATTTTCTTCATTCTTCTAGCCTCCTTCATGTTCTATACTTCTGTTGCATGTTGACCGTCTTTCGGAGCATCATCGAGCTTCCCTTCAGATCCGAACATTATCACCTGAGCCGATCCATTGCCCTTCGATCTCAGAATGAGTTCATCTGGTTTGCATTATGTCGGTCTCCTTCAAGGTGGTAGTCAATCGGTCAATGGCCAATAGGTCATTCCTTTAGCTTCTTCTGATTGGTTAGACATACGCCACGCAAGATTATCAGGTGGTCAAAGGTGGTGCACATTGAATCTCATGTCGATGAGACACTAATCATGTCTCCCTGATGCGATTATGTCTCTTAACAGCTATCAGCATAGCGGGCGCCAGTCGATGAGACCTTCCATCGAGCCACGTAAGTCATATCGATATCCTTTTTTATCGCTGAGACATCACTTCGTCGGCGGGACATCATAGCGAGGGAAAACCTTTCACCCCGAGCTAATTCTGCATTGGCAAGACCCCATCGGGTTGGTGAGACCTCATGGCGATGTCTTCTTTTTCTCCCCAAGCTCAAGCTTCTTCTACTTCGGAGAGACCTCTTCAAGTCGATGGGATGTCATGGCGAGGCATCAGAATCCTTTGTCAAGCCCATTCCTTTATGTCGGGGAGACCTCTGCCAGTCAGGAAGACATTGTGGCGATATCACTTTGTTTCGGAAAATTCATTGATTCTCCCCGAGCTCTTTTCATTTCGATGAGACCTTACTTGTTCGGCAGGAGATTACGACGAGCAGGACCTTGTTTTCCCGATGACACCCTCTTCAGTGGGACCTCCTGCATGTCGGCGAGACAATCCCACATCGAGGAGACCTTTCCCCGAGCCCTTCTTGTCATATCGATGACTAACCTTTCAGTAAGACCTTTTCGTTTTGGCCAGACCTCCTGTTGAAGGAAAAATTATCACTGAGCTCAGACCTTTGGTGGGACCTCCTCCTGTGCTTTGTCAACGAGACCAAATGTACTCGCCAAGACATCTCTCCACCGCAAAGGTTTCTCACCGAGATGCATACCCTCATCGGTGGTCAGCAAGACACAAGGCGCTCGGTAAGACCACCCACTGAAGACACAACTCTTGCCGAAATGTTCACATGTTCCATGGTAGTCGGTGAGACATGAAGAAGTCGCCGAGACTTCTTCCCGAAGGAAAATCTCTAGCCGATATGTGCATCCCTCTGTCGCCGATCGGTGAGACATAAAGATCTCACCGAGACCTTTCTTCAAAGGAGACTTTCATGCCGGTGGGAAACTCTTAGTCGTTGGGACAATGATTGATGTCTTGCCGATAGGTATCTGCATGTGAATTCCAACCGCTGTGACATCCCTAAGGTCCTGCCGATAAGCAACATAGATGCCTATTAACCAAGTGCACTGGTAGTCGGCAAGACATCTGCAAGGTCTTACCGACTTTCTTCTTAGAGGAAAATTATGACCAACTAGACTGAGGAATACATTCCAACCGAGCTCCCTTGGCAAATATCATCATGTGTGTGATTTAATCCTGCAAAAAAGAGTCCCCATCAGTCCTCAGAAGCACATAAGATATATTATTCTAAGATACACTATTGTTTATGATAATGTCATTCAATTTCCAGCAAGAAGAAAACCAACTCAAGCTGAAACAGAACCAAAATTTAATAGAACCAGCAGACAACTTAGGAAGAAGATAGAAGAACCCCAGGAGCAAAAGCAACTTAACAAAGGCAAAGAAATAAAAAAGAAAGGGGGACCCATTTTTTTCCAGAATAAAATGGGGTGGTTATGCAAGGCATAATAGGACTATAGTCTAACGCATATCTCTAAGGATTGGATCTTCCATGAAATGGCTTGATTGGATGCTTGAAACCTACATCTCAATGTTAGCCCCAAAATCATGCATGAATACAAATAACTTTGACATCATGATATGATATTGATCTTTGTTGTAGATGCTTGATAAATCTTCTTTGCAATGCTCTTGACAATAATATTTTCTCTTCTAAAAGTTTCCTTAATGCTAGATGTTTTTAATTGATAAAAAAACTAGTATTTATAGGTGTTTATCTAATTTCCAAAAAATTAGATTCTATAAGCCGACTTTTGGAACTTGACTTTGAATTATAAAAATATTTCCAAAAACATATTAAAAATTGGGACCTAGGAATTAAGGAGGACCCATTCGCCCTTGGGTGAATGGGTCTTAGGAAATAAATCTAGGACACATAATTTCCAAGGTGTTTAAAATAATGAGCATTTGTTTAATGTTGGTTTCCCTTTTGAAAAATAGTAATAATAAGGCTTAGGAATGCATAATTTAGGAAATTAGAAGCTTAATTAAGGGGATGCAAACATAGTGTGAAAATGTAAAGGAGTACAATTTTCTACTCTATATTTAGCCCCAACTTTAGTCAGAGTATGAGCCCACACTCAAACTCACACTAAAGTAAACAAATAAGTCAAGAGAGGTCTAATTATACAACTGTTGGAAATGATGAGATAACAAAGATCAAGGAGGATGATCAAGCACCCAAGATCAAAGATCCCATGGAAAACCAACTGTAGTGTAGAAAAATGTATCCCTTTACATTTTCTCAATTGTTTGGGCCCTCCTAGTTAAAATGGACTTAATTGTGCGTTAATTTAGTGTTGTAAAGTGTGTCCCTTTACACTTTCACACTTATTTATGGATCCCTTAATTAATTGAGCTTAATTATGCCTTAATTGGCCCTACAAGTCATTTGCAATCCCATTAAATTATATTTTCTGAAGGTGAAACCCAATATTAATTAATTCCAATACATAACACTTTACATTGAGGAATGTGTGTCCTAGGTTTATGGACCTGGGACCCATTTTCCCATGGACGAATGGGTCCTACAAATTCAAATTATGTTTTTGGCAGTATTTTAACATATTCAAATCTATAATTCAATGTTGGCTTGTGATATTTGAATTTCAAGAAATTAAGAATACATACCTATAAATCCAAGGTTATTTCGCTAAGTTTCACCTAGCAATTTTATGAGAACTTTATGAGCATTTCAAAAGAAATCAAGAGCATTCAAAGGTATATTTATCAGAGTTTTATTGCAGCAATCAAGATCCATTCATCGTGTCAAAGCCTTCTTGCATCATGCATGTTTTCAGAGATAACATTGTGATGTAGGTTTCATGATCAACTCAAGCATTCAAAGCACTATTTCAAGCAAGATTCAAAGTTCAAGATCCACATCCATTGAAGCCATTTCATGCAAGTTGTAGATCTAAATTCCAAGGTTTATTCAAGGGTTTTTCGAGTAGTAACATAGCATTTTTCATTCATCATTCCCTCTTTCATACTTTTATTCATTTCAAAGTTTGATTACCAAAATGGGGTTTGACCAAGGCAAACCCCCATTCACCAAAAAAACACTTTTTCTTTCATATTGTGCTTGTAGATCTAAGCTGAAGAAAGCTTGAAGACCCCTTAAAGTGCAAGATTTATAAAGTTGTCAAAGTTGCAAAAGATGTCAAAATTGTTGTCATCTCACGAAAACTCACCTACATAAGTTATTTCTGACATTTTGACACTGCCACCTAGATAAATTGGAAGCTTCAAATCTATGTTAGAGGCTTCTGAAAGTTGCAGAAAAACCCTGATAGTGGACCAATTCACCCATGGGTGAATGAGTCCCAATCAGCCTTCGAAAACTCACTTTTGGTGATAGGTAAACACCTTTCTAGTTCTACTTATTTTGAGTTTAATATTGTTGTTTCAATTATTAGATTGTATTTTGGTGTTGATTTACTATTTTTAGTTTTTCTCCCCAAAGTGTTGTATGACCTTGATCCCTATCCTAAGCACAAAAAGGAAATCCCGAAGATTCTCACAAAGGGTTGATTCACCTTAGGGTTGTTAGTCAATTCTATGTGAGGATCTCATTTCCTAGTGAAAAAAAAAGAAAATAGGCCCCCTATTGGTTCATCAATCCACATTTTGGTGAACCCAACGTTTGAGCATCATACCTTTCTTATTTTGGAGTCCATTTCATCCCTATATTTGCATTCATTTGCATTGCATTGAATTGAATTGAATCTCGTTTAGGGTTTCTTAACTTACATTAGTTTGCATCTCATTGAGGGTTTTAGGATTGTATTTTTGCATTCTCTAAAATCTGGAAAATACAAAAAAAATAGTCATTTTGTAAAGCATTTACATAACATTGCATGATCAAAAACTTAAAATACAAAATTGAATCAAAATTTCATTTCAAATTAGGTCTCCTAGTTTGTCATTTAGCACTATTTTGCATTTTCACTTAGACTTCATTTTAGAGAAAAATGAAACTGTAACCACCTGTCTCAATCCAGAATCTGAAAACCATAAAAATCATCTCAGAAAATTGCAATTAATTTTTAAAAAACTTAAACTAGGACCCATTCGACCATGGGTGAATGAGTCCCTTATTAGGGCATTTTTGTACATTTTTGGGCATTAAAATTGATTTTTTTCATTCCTTTTTGTTGTTTTCAGTTTGTTGTTACAGTTTGCAAAATTTTTGTTATCTCAAATTATTCATATCAAGATTAATTTGTCAAATTTAGTTCATTGTGTGAATTCAATTTTGCATCTAAAAGACATTATTTTCAGGTTTTTCCTATTATCCATTTTGGGGGCACCTTGGATTTGTGAAACTTGTATGAGCTTCACAACTTGGTGTCCTATTTCCAATACTATCGTGATGTAGTTTGAGACTCATGTCATCCTACGATACACCATTTGTTCTAACTCTCTCACTCATAGTGTTGACACTAGTTAACCCACTATAGATTATACCCTTAACACTTCATTTCCCATGACTTCCCTACCCACAACTAATGTGAATGATGTTGAAAAAATGGTTGCTAATGTCTCATAAGAGAACATAAGAAGGATAGATGAAGAATTAGAGAAATTGCAAAGCTTTGTGACTTTTTAAAAATATTGTTGGTAGTGCAATTCTTGCTATAGATAATGTGAGAAGAATGCTTGAAAATGAACATGGAATAGATATTATGTGAAGTCTAGTCCATATTGTTGATAAACATGCTCCTACATTGACTACTTGTGCTCAAGCTTTGGGATATACTCAAAGTCAAGGTGGAAATTCAATTCCTCCCTCCACAACCCTTACCTCTATTCCTACATATACCAATCCTCATGTTACTACAACCATACAACCTACTAGAAATGTCAATACTTCCTTAGGTATTTCTACTAAGAATACCCTTAGATTTGTGCATCCAAATCTCATGTCTCCTCATGCATCTCCCCTCACAAGTTTACAATCCACTTACCCTCCGCATACATACACAACCCCACCTTATTCACCTCCATCTCACAACACCAACAATGATCTAGTTCTTAACACACTTTTGCAAAATGTCTCATCCCTCCAACAACAAATCACTACACTAAACTAGAATAACAATGGCCAACCTTCACAATACATCAAAACCAATCCATTATCCTTAGAGATATTGAGAACACAAATGTCACAAGGTATAGAGGTTCGTAGGTTTGAGAAATATGGTGTAAAAGGAGATCCTATTATCCATGTTTCCTCATACACAACCTTATGTAGTGATTTTATTTTTGAAGATAAACTCTTGGCTAAACTCTTCCCAAGATCCTTGAAAGATACTACTTTAGAGTGGCTTTTCTCTTTACTGAATAACTCAATACATTCATTCAATGAACTTATTGATGCTTTCTACAACCACTTCTAAATACACATGGGTCCCAAGATGACCCTAGCCGATTTAATGACATGTAATCAAAAGGAGGATAAAAAATTTCACTAATTTTATAATGTGATATCAAATGCTTTACTCACAAATAAACGTTGAGATTCCTAATGTTGACCTTCAAAGAATGTTTATTGCAAATTTATATAACAAAATCCAAGATAAACTTGAGATGTTGAAATTTCCCTCCTTTACATAGTTGTGCACTGCCCTTCGTGATTACCAAAATTTAGTTAGTATTCATGAAGTGAAAACTCCCTCTAACTGTCCTGAAAAAATTTGAATCCACACCTCCAACCAACTATCAACCATTCAAGAACTAAATAAGGGCTTTTTACAACTTAATCCCCCTCAATCAACTCAACATTTTGATACCCAAGTGGCTACTATAAATATGACAAATCCATATGCCTTTGGGAATAGAAATAGACAATTTACCCCCTACTTGATACCCTCTATAATACCATGTTGCAACTCTTAAACAAGAATTTGATTTCCTTACTTCATGTTATAGCTCTTGATCCTACTAAACCTTTACCTTAAAACTATAGACCAAATTCCTATTGTCATTTTCACCGACAAAATGGACATGATATGGAATATTGCAAGCATCTTAAACATCTCATGTGAGACCTCATTGATTCTAATCATATTCAAATTGGCGGTGTTGATGATCAAGGTAATAAGTATGTAGCTCCTCCTAACCCAAACCTGCAAATCTTTGCCAATCCTATTCCAAATCACAACATTTCCTTTGTCAAAGCTAGTGAAACAAAGAATGATGTTATGGATGTTGACATAGATGATGATAATGTGAAATAAAATGAGGAAAAATCTATAAAATCTATGGTTGAATTTATTGAAGTTAAACCTCGTAAGGGCCAAACTGATATGCCCCTTGACATTGCTTTCTCAAAAAATGACTTAATAAAAAATGCACCCGATCGTCCTCTTAAAATAGCTAGAAGAATCAATGATAAGCTTACTAATGGGATATTAATTGATCCCATCTGTGTAGAGAATGTGATCACTGAAGAATTCTTATTTGTGCATGAACTTTATCAAGATAATTATGAAAAAATGAAAGCATGGATCAAAATGCATAATTGTTTTGCTTTCCCTATGATAGGTTTGATAACTCTTCCTCTGAAATTCAGACCAAAACAATTATCTCGTTCACCATCATCTCATCGTCAGATCAATTTTGTGGGAAATTGGGCTACCCATGGCTTCACTCCATGAATATCATCCCATCAATTGTGCATAAATGTTTAAAGTTTCCATTTTCCAATGAGATCTTTAATGTGCATCATAGTGGCTTTAATCCTTTATCTTCCAGTGGGAATTTCTCATTGTATTTCTTTTAGCCCAAGCCTATAAAGCCTATTAGGACCTGTGAAGAATTATTTTTTAAATCCTACCAAAATTTTAAGGATAAGTTCATAATAGAGTTATCCCTTACCAATATACCACAACCCGCAATTGAGCCTCATATCCTTGACGAAACCATGATTGAACCAAAATCCCTTCTAAGTAACCAACACCAGCCTATGACAAGTACTTCACCTATTTCCTACAAGATACCACAAGATAAACAAATAATTCTCGTTGTGCCTCCTAAAATTAAACAAATTTATAAATCTAAATAAAAATTGGTTGAACAACATTCTATGGTTCCTTTCATTCCTCCCTTAAGGGAATAAAAGAAACCTATGGTTGATAAGCTTGCTCCTACACAATCACCTCAAAAATAAAATGAAAAGAAATAGAAATGATAGAAAGCGTAGACGTAGACGTTGTTCTATTGCTTGTTTGTTGCAAACAAAAGAAGAAAAGAACAATATAGAAAATCAAAATCCAAACTTGTCTCAAGCAATGCACAATAAATCTTCACCTTCACCGCAACATAAAAAAAAAATATTCTATGGATATTATCATTAGACCTCCTATTGTGATTAACTTGGATGATGATAATGAAACTACTAAAATTGATGAGGAAGTGCATAAAAATTTATATTTTTTGTTTTCCTCTTCCATGAGCTTAAATGATGATCCTCTTAAAGAGAGTGTTGAACTTGGTGCTTGTCCTAGTTTGGCACTAGATGTTGTCCCTTTGGCTATTATCTTCCTTCCACATATGTTGAACCAAATTGGGATGCAGACGACCTACTATAAGTTGAATCGCATGTTCCTTACTAGTCTTGTCTTTATTTTTCTTTTGCTTGTTCTTTTTATGATTGAATGTGCGTAATTTGATCTCGCATATTGTTCTACTTGATGTATCTTTATGTTCATTCCTCTATTTGTATCTGCATTCGTCTATATGTCATAAACTTTATCTTTGCCTTTATCTTGTTTTTTTCCTTTTGGGGATGACGCAAGGCGTCGAGACATTTAGGTCTCTTCCATGTTGACCCAAAAGATTTTTCTTTGTTTTTTCTCTCTACATGTCATTCTTCCTATTCTATGAGTATTTGGGGAATGATGACATTTCTGAGCTCTATAACAATATTGTAGCAAAGACATACTAACCCCAAATCCATAGATCCCTTATGTGTTTGGGATTTCATTTTGGAGGTAACCCCTCTTTTTCATGACGTAGCTTCATTTGGAAACATATGACTTGGTATAGGGCTTTCCAAATAAAATCTCATGTCTTCTTTATTGGTAGCATTAATCATTTGCTACTTTAAAGTAATTTATCACATCATGGTGTTAGAAATTTCTTTAAAGTGGGGGAATACATTAGAATTATTATTTTAAATTTTTTTGACATTCCTTATGTTTCATTGAGAAATATTCTTACTTTTTGGTGGTGTCATTGTGTTTGATGTCCTCCAAGAGTGTGAATTTTCTTGGCATGTGAAATTCCTCTTAGTGGTGATGCTATGGGTCGCATACCCTAAGTTGTGAATCTTTTATCCTAAACTTGTCCTCTCTTGGAGACATTAGGCACGATGTTCCCCATGTTTTTTTTTTAAACAAAAGCAGACTAGCCACTATAATATATTAATTATAATTATAATGTACATTTCCCAGATTCAAAGGGCATACCAGCAAGGAAAGAATCCAGAAGAAAACCTCTGGTTATCTCCCATAAAAGAAAAAAATTACATAATTTGAGTATAAAACTCAAATATTTACATCAACTCTTGCATATAGTATTCTATACTACAATATATCTACATGATATATTTAGCATTGACACTAAAGATACTGCCAGATTTACATTTTTACAAAACCTTCATCCCCCTATTACATCGCAGGCTGCTTAAGATCTTAACAGTTTTTAAATAACCATCCAAAATTGAAACAATTTTTCTTATTTTCCAATTTATGTAGTTATTCTTCAATCTGCATTTGTTCAAATGAATTCTCCCCTTGATCACCCTGCTCATCCACAAAATTTATAGCAACATTCATATCTGGAACAACAGGTAATGGTTGATTCTGATACAAGTTTTGCACACTCCTTTGAATTGATGGCTGACGCTGCAAACCTGAAGATTCTGCATGAAGACAATTATTGTAAAGAAGAAAAGAAACATAATGATATTTTTCTCTAAAACATTCTTCCATTTCTGTTCCAACATGAATATTATATCTTGTCAAAGCCCTGTTAAGATGACTTGGATCAGACATCTCCAAAGATTTCTTGAAAGCATCATAAACATTAACAAAAGCTTTATTATGAGGCAAGAAATGTGGTGGAAATATTCCACCAACATACCCCTCCCCCATACCAAAGACATATTTTTGTCCACGTTCTTCAAGAGCTTCATTCTGCAGAAAAAATTCATGGACCATTTTTTTTGCAATTAACTTCACAAAATCTAAACACTTCAACATGTCCAAAAGGTTAGAAATAAAAATGGAAAAAATATTTGAAGGATAAATCAACCTCCTTGTTTTGGGATGGAGAACTTCTTTCCCAACAACACTTTTGAGACACCTAAAGTCACAAGGACGCCTAATTTTAAAAACACTTTGCATCTGTGGCTCTTCTAACCTTTCTAAAAATGGCCTCTCCCATCTTTGCACTGGAAACCACACTATGTAATTATTGGGCCGATAATCCATCAGAGAGACTTATACGAATATGCAGAGAAACTTTTCAAACGCAAGTTCATCTACTATTTGCCAACAGTAGACTATTTTGGTCGAGTAAATAGACAAGTTATAAAAATAACTTTAACTAATCATGATGTGTCTGGGCCGAGAGAGTACAAAAATAAACTTGAAAGAGGACATTCAACACATGTTGAATATATTTCACACATCTTAATCATATATGAAAATAATTCATATTAGATGCAAACCATGGTGAAAAGAAGTAAGCAGTTTGAAGTAATGATGGATTGAAACACCTATAGACTTCTCTCATGCTTTTGCGACATCTGAAAGGACTAGCATATGTAAGAAATTGTACTCCAACCAAAAACTGGAAAATCCATATGCCACTAAATGTACTCAAAAATATGATTAGGATTAAACACATTTTTTAAATGTGTACATTAATTGGCAGCCTCAAGGCAAGCATAAATCCTCTCCAAATTTTATTCATGCGAAACTGATAACTTAGGTTAATGTGTACCCTCTACTGCATAGAAATATGACAAAGCCACCACCTTTGTACAAAACCACAACAGCTAGAAGGAATGAAAGTTGCATAAATATATAGTACAAGTCACTTGCACTTAGCACATTTTGCTTGCATCACCTTAATGAACTTTGATGATATCATCAAAACCCAAATATCATCCACATATAACCCACCAACAACCATATACATAACTGGCAATTACACCTGTAAAGATAGATCCTTTACTATGTGTAATTCAATTTCCATTTTAAGTGTCAATTGGCATATGTAACTACCAATTACCCATGTACTGACACATGTTCAATTACTAGTTACATATGCAAAAAGATTCGTCCATTTTTTCCATTTTTCTTGGATTTAACAAAAGGAAAACAACTATAACTACCAGTTACATATATGACTTTGGCTTATATTAGTTCCACCAGAAAGTTTGTCCCAAATAACAAGATTTTTCATTTAAAATTTTAACAAACTCTGTTTAAGCAACTCACTTAGCAAAGTTTTTCTTCCTTTGCTAGTAAAGCTTCTAACTGGAAATGCATCTTACCCAAAACAACCACATGAGTAACTTCATTATCTGCTTGATCACAACCATAATTTTCCAAGAAATCTGCAACTCTATTTCCCTCTTTGTACGTGTACAAAAGTTCATAATTACCAATCTTATCAAGCTATGCCCAAATCTGCTTGACAATATATTCAAGCTTCCAATTCTGAAGCTTGCGGTCATGACATGCATTTATTAATATTATTGAATCACCTTCTACTTGGATCATAGGTAACTTGAAGCTAAAAACTAACTTCAAACCAAACAATAAAGCTTGAGCCTCTGCCACATTATTAGTTCCTGGAAGCAATTTATAAGACTTTGCACATAACACTAAGCCTTTATAATCACGAATGACCACCCCAGCCCCAGATAAACTTGGATTTCCTCTAGATGCACCATCTATATTCAACTTAAAAACACCTAAAGGTGGAGGAGACCAAACAATTAAATTTTTATTTACCTTTGGAACATGATGATGAAGATTTCCATTAAATGGAAAAGATAATAAAGTCCATGAAGACATCAAATTTGAATCCCAAGCAGAGAAAAGAGATCCAACATGCTTTATTTTGTGCACATAAGCATTAACAGTTTCTGAAATTGAAGTTTCCAATAGAATTAGCATTTGATCAATGTTCAATTTCTCTTTCCTAAAAATAATTTTGTTCCTTGCCCACCAGATTGCCCATAAGACTAGAGAAGGTAAAATACACCAAATACTTGCAAAAAATGATGTATTATACAACTGAGGCCAAGAAGAGAATAAATTCCAAATCTAGTGTTAGGCAAGACTGTTGACCAATTCATTTTTGCCACTACAAACAACCAACAAATTTGCACTACTGGGCACAAAAGAAAAAGATGATTTGCATTTTCAAATTCCTAATTACAAAGCACACATTTAAAGGGAGCAGCCATTTTTAATGTCACCAACTTGTCACTTGTTAGAATTTTACTTTGAATGGAAAGCCATGCAAAGCAGCCTGCTTTTGGAAAGAATTTTGAATTCCAACAAAACTGATAAGCTCTTTGTTTTGACACTTGGGAGGAAACTTGTGTGAGATATTTGTACCCCTCTTTGACAATATAGCAACCGGAATGAGCATTGGAACAAATTATTTTATCCGGTTGAGATGAAAAATAAGCTACCCTATTTTGTAGAATAGAAGAAATCTGAATTTTATGATCCTCATCAATTGGAGCTCTTGTGAAAAATCTTTCCACTTGACTTTTCCTGACACTAAATCTACATTTTGAACATAATCTTTTACTTTTGAGCCCCAAGCTTGGGATACAAAAATTGCAATATTACCAAAATTATAATCTATTGCTAGATTCTAATATCCATTCCACGAATCTTTCCAAAATAAGGCATCATTACCATCATTCACTTCCCAAGATAGATGAGGTAAAATAACTTTCCTACATGAAATCAAAAAATTCCACATTGCAGATCTTGAAGGTGGGTTTGAGACAGTAAAAATTCTGGAAGGATAGTGATTATCTAAATATTTGCACTGCATAATGTGACACCATTTTATTGTAGGTTTGGCATACATTCGCCATACCATTTTAGCTCCAAGAGCCAAATTTCGATTTGACAAATTGTGCAGGCTTGCACCACCTTTTAATTTGTCAAAACACATTGTTTCTAATGAAATAAGAGGAATTTTCTTTTTGTTGTCTAGATTACCAAACCATAAAAATTTCCTAATCAACTTTTGAATATGAGAGATGATGGATTTTGGAGCTTTTAGAAAATCCATAAAATAGTTAGGGATTGATGATAAAAACAGATTTTACCAAGAGAATTCTCCCTGATAAAGATAACCATCTACCTTTCCATGCCAGAATTCTAGATTGAATAGTTTGAATTATTTTTTGCCAATAATTAACTTTATTCTTACCAGAGAAGAAAGGAATGCCTAAATATTTACAAGGCAAGTAAGCATGCTGAAAGCCAAGTATATTGACTATACGATTTTCAATGTCAGCTTTGTTATTGAACACATAAATTTTAGACTTGCCTTCATTCACTTTTTGACCAGAAGCTATTGTATATTTTTCCAATAAAGACTTTATCTGCAAAGCTTCTCTCATAGAAGCTTTACCAAAAAGAAAAGTGTCGTCAAAAAAGAGAGAATGATTCAGTGAGATGCCAGTATTTGGAATAGAAACACCCTGAATTAAACCACACATATGCACTTTGATAATTGGCCTACTCAAAGCTTCTGCTAGAATGATAAAAAGGGATGGAGATAGTGGATCTCCTTGGTGAACCCCTTGGGTAGAACCAAAAAAACCCATTGTAGAACCATTCAATAAAATTGAAAAATTAGCACTAGACAAACATGCCATTATCCATTTACACCACATAGAAGAAAAACCAAACTTTAGTAACACTTGCTTCAAAAAATTCCAATCAACACTGTCATATTCCTTCTGCATATCAAGTTTAAGAATCATTGTAGATATTTTGTTTTCGGAAATGGAATGCATAGTTTCATGGGAAACAATTGCACCTTCTATAGTTTCTCTACCAAAGACAAAACCCCCTTGTTCCTCAAAAATTATTGATGACAAAAGAGAGTGTAACCGAAGATAAATGGCCTTAGTGAAAATTTTATAAATTGTGTTACATAATGAGATAGGTCTAAAATCAGAGAAAGTTTTAGGAGTTTTAATTTTAGGTATAATAGCAATAGTAGTCACATTAAAAATTTTCAGCATACCTCCCAACTTTCTTGATTCTTCCAATGCATTCAAAATATCAATCCCAATGAAGTCCCAACATTTTTGATAAAATGTGGAAGTGAATCCATCAAAACCCGGAGCTTTATCAGGAGACGTGGAGAAAACCACATCTTTTACTTCCTTAAGTGAGAACGAGGCCAACAACCTAACATTATCTTCCTAAGAAACCAGAAAAGGAATACCTTGAAGGAGTTCATCTCTCTCTCTTGCTAAAAGAACATTATCATTGTTAGGAGCAAATAAAAGAGAAGAAAAAAACTTAACTCCTTCATTTTGAATCTCTAACTCTTTTGTAAGCAAAACACCTGTCACACTATCTTTAATTGAAAAGATAGTGCTTTTTGCTTTTTTTATTTGTGCTGAAATATGGAAATTTTTTGTATTCCTATCACCATCTTTCCGCCAAACTTCTCAAGACTTTTGTCTCCAATAGATTTCCTCTCTCAATAGCAACTCTTTCCATTCCACTTGTAACATACACTGCTCATTAAATAAAGCATTGTCCAAACAGTTGGCAATAATTTTTTCATTCACACTCTCCAGCTTTTTGTAGAACAATTCTTTCTGAACAAAAAGATTTTTAAAGACATTTTGATTCCAATTTTGCAAATGTTGTTTGACATACTCCAATTTCTTACTTAATTGAAACATTCTAGAACCAATTACAAAAGGAGCTGAAAACCACCACTATTCTAGCAACAAAATAAGATCAGGATGTCTAAACCACATCGCCTCAAATTTGAAAGAGGATTGATTCTATCTTTTAAATTGATTTGAAACAAAATCAAGTGAAATAGCAAAGTGATCAGATGCTACAAAAGGTAAAATTTGTGATTGAAATTGATAGTCATTTAAAACCCAATTCGGAGAAATTAAGAACCTTTGTAATCTCTTCGCAATTTGATGGAAATTATTTCATCTATTTGTCCAAGTATATCCACCATTTTGTGGAATTACATCAACCAAAGCATTATCTTGAATAAAAGAAGCAAAATCCTCCATCACTTTCTTTGGAGGACAAATACCACCTTTTTTCTCAAGAGTACTTGCAATAGCATTAAAATCCCCTACAATAACAAATTTTTTAGACCCAATGCTATCAAGCTTTAATTTCAAATTATCCCACAACATCTTCTTACCAACTGTACTATTAGGCCCATAAACATTGATCAGCCAAAAAGATAAATCAAAATGATTAATCTTCAATAATTTCCAATTATGATCAAATGAGATATTACTAATGTTAATTGTTTTTTCATTCCAAAGAGTCGGGAGTTCACCTGAAGCTCCTTGAGAAGGTGAATATGAAGCTTGCCATTTGCTCCACCTCTTGACAATAAGCTCAAAAGCTTCATCAGAAATTTTTGTTTCCTGAAGAACAACTAGATCTACCCCACAAGCATCCAATTGTTGCTTGACTTGGGCTCTTTTTCCAAAGGCATTCAAGCTTCTAGCATTCCATGATATTATTCTCATTGAGGCTTAGGAGAGCAATAGGCTCTCCTTGGTCTTTTTTGTGTCAAACCTATCCCCATTTGGGCATCTAATGTTAATTTAACTCTTGCTTCTATTTGTTCTTGTAACTTGATAGTTGAAGATTTCCTACCCCTTTTAGCAAGGGACTTTTTACTTGGGGGAGGAGATAAAGGTGATTGGGAAATTGATAATGAAACCAATTCATTTGATATCTCACCCTCCCCAAAAACTTTTGAAGCAATATCATCAATCAACTATTCCCTTACTAATAGTAAAGATTGATCCACAAATTTCTCAAGCTCCTCCTTAGAGGGAAAAAAAGAAGAATGAGCATTAAAATCACTGGAAGACCGATGAGACATAAAGGCACAATCACCTTCCAATTCTTGCTCATTAAAAACCATTAATATTTCATCACTTTTATTGGAAAGGCCAAGTGTGAGCATTGAGGCACATTGGTTTAATTGGTGGATAGAAGCATAATTGAACTAAGGAGCCAATAAATTAATTGAAGAGAAAAATATAATCATCGGCGAAAACAATAACTTTTCCAAACTAGGTGAAAAAGAGATAGTGATGTTCTTAGAACAAGAAGATGTAACATCTAACTTTGTAGTATGGAAACCATCTTAAGATGAACGAGATACATTAACCTGGTTACTTTATAAGGAACCACCAATTTCCCCCGAAGAGAAAAACTCAAACTGAGAAAAGGCATCAACAAACTTTAACTACGAAAGTACAGAAAAGAATGCCAATTCCTTAGCATTTGACTGAGAAGATAAATCTTTAATAAAATGATACCAGTTGACACATAAATCAAGAACCATAGAAAAGAATGCCAATTCCTTAGCATATGAAGGTAAAACAACAAGAGAATTCTCAGTTAACAGGTTAACAAATTCTACATCTGCAAGCCTATTACCAGTCATATTCAAGACCTCCAATTTCACACATTTAGTGGGGGAATGAGTAGGTAAATGACATAATAAATATAACTTCTTAGGATCCTCATAAACCAAAATATGTTTCCACAAACCATATATTGACTTTAGATTAACCACCGAGAGAGCCTTAGAAACATCAATAAGCACACAACTCCTAACTGGTAAAGAGGGATTAGAAAAGAAAAAATAATCATGATGCAAATAAATGCCTATCTGATTGCCTAAAACCTCAATAATGCTTGACTCTCTGTATTCCAGAGGTAACCCATGCAGTTGTACCCAAAATGGAATAAATTGAACCCTAGTGTGAGAAGCGTTGAAATTTGGGGACCAAATGGTTGTAAATAAACCATGCCCTTCAAAAATCCAATATTTTTTCCTGTAAACGGCATTTCTAGAGTCTCTATCTGAAAATATAACAACAAAGAAGCCTTTGCCCTTGTCTAAAAAGAAGACTTGATTAGAACCAACCCAAGTTTGAAGGACCCAATTTTTCAAAAAGTCGAGATCTGGGAGAAAGTTCCAAAACTTACAGATTAACACAACATCCTTAAGATCATCAATCTACGGAATGAGCATGGCATTAGGAAGGGTGATATTGACTTGATCACCCTTCCTAAGATTTTTTGGAACCCATCTATGACTGTTAGAGCCCAAGATCCTCTCCTTCTCCTAACAATGGGCCATTGAAGGAACCCTACTCCTCATAACACTGGACCCATTTGCATTGGAACCCGTAGGAATCCGCTTAGAAATAGGAAGAGAATTAGGGAAAGTGAGAGGTGAACGCAGAGGCACAAATGATTTAGGATAAACAATAGAAATGTCATTTGGAAAAGTGGCAAGGAAAATGGATGATGAATTTGGAATGAAGGGAGCTCTAGAAGAGCAAGAAACAGGATTAATAGGAAAAAATGGGGAGGAGGAGAAAACCTATGTACATGAGGACACCCAGAAACCACATCTTCCCACGAATGGGAATAACTAGAGGAATCCAAGCAAACAATTGATTCAAGAGCACAAATGTCAAAAGGAGCTTGCCTCTCCTTGGAAAAATATTTTGTAATGCGAGAATAGAATTGATTCTTTGAAATGGGAGGTTTGAGAGCTTGTTGATCTGAAACCCAAGCCCCATTATGAAAAACACTACCAGAAAATCCATGAAAATGCTTAACTTTTCCAAAAACATCTTCTTTCACCGATGAGAGTGGCTTTCCATGTAAATAAGAGGTAGATCTATGAGAAAAATAACCATTCATGACAGGAGAATGAGTCGCAAGAACCCTTACTGGTGTTTGAAAACCATTGCTCTTGACAAAACGGGCAAAAAACATTGAATTTTTACCGTTTGCGGAAAAATTTGTTTCCCTTCTTCTGCGGAGCTCCATTTTAAAAATCACTAGGTAACAGAATTGCACATAAAATAATCACGATGTTCCCCGTGTTAAGACCTATCATGAACTAATAAAAATCCCTTTGAACATGTCTATTTGCATTTTTTTCATAAGTGTTTAGAATAACACAGCTTGCTAACCTTATGAAGCTCAAACACTTTTTGTTCATAAGTTTTTAGCATAATGCAGCTTGCTAATCCTTGTGAAGCTCGAAGTTACAAGCCTTTTTCGTGGCCACCAAGCATAAGGCACTTTGATTACCTATGGATCCTTTCCTTGTTTGTTCATAGGTGCTTAGCATAACGTAGCTTGCTAAGCCTCATGGAGCTCAAACTTTGTATTGTGTGGTTCCTTATGAAAGTTATCAAAGGTATAACTTCGGTATGGTATGGGAGCCTAATAAGATTCTCTCATTTTCCACCCTTCGGGGGCTCACCTAGTGGATAGCGGATTTCACTAGCTCATGTGAGTGCACATTTTGTTTGCATAATGGGCAACCAGTTCCACTTGTAAACATTTTTTGGTCCAACGGTTGAGGCTTGATCCACCCTTTTTACTTTTACCTTTCTTTAAGTCTTTGGCATTGTATGATCGAATATATTGTCATTGTTGCATACATATGCTTTGATTGTCTACTTTAGTGTGAGTTTGACATAATTTCATCCTCTCACTAAAGTGGGTGCTAAATGTAGTGTAGAAAAATGTATCCCTTTACATTTTCTCACTTGTTTGGGCCCTCATAGTTAAAATGGACTTAATTGTGCTTCAATTTAGTGTTGTAAAGTGTATCCATTTACACTTTCACACTTATTTAGGTATCCCTTAATTAATAGAGATTAATTATGCCTTAATTGGCCCTATAATTCATTTACAAGCCCATTAAATTACATTTTCCAAAAGGGAAACCTGACATTAATTAATTCCAATACATAACACTTTACATTGAGAAATGTGTGTCCTAGGTTTATGGGCCTAAGACCCATTCGCCCATGGGTGAATGGGTGCTCCCTAAACCTTAGGACCTAAATTAAAAAATAAATTGGTGGTATTTTAATATATTCAAATCCATAATTCAATTTCAGCTTGTGATATTTGAATTTCGAGAAATTAAGTATACATACCTATACATACAAGGTTATTTCACTAAGTTTCACCTAGCAATTTAATGAGAACTTTATGAGCATTTCAAAAGAAATCAAGAGCATTCAAAGGAATATTTATCAAATTTTTATTGCAGCAATCAAGATCCATTCATCATGTCAAAGCCTTCTTGCATCATGCATGTTTTTGGAGCTAACATTGTGATGTAGGTTTCATGATCAAGTCAAGCAATCAAAGTACTATTTCAAGAAAGATTCAAAGTTCAAGATCCACATCCATCAAATCCATTTCATGCAAGTTGTAGATCTACATTCCAAGGTTTATTCAAGGGTTTTTTGAGTGGTAACATATTATTGTTCATTCACCATTCCCTTTTTCATGCTTTTATTCATTTCAAGGTTTGATTACCAAAATGGGGTTTGACCAAGGAAAAACCCCATTCACCAAAAAAAAACATTTTTTTTCTCTCTCATATTGTCTTCACAGATCTAGGCTAAAGAAAGCTTGAAGACCCTTTGAAGTGCAAGATTTAAAACAAAGTTTCCAAAGTTGCAAAAGTTGTCAAAATTATTGTCATCTTACGGAAACTCACCTACAAAAGATATTTTTGATATTTTGACACTACCACTTGGACAAATTGGAAGCTTCATATCTATGTTAGAGACTTCTGAAAGTTGTGGAAAAACATTGATAGTGGACCCATTCACCCATGGGTGAATGAGTCCCAGTTAACCTTTGAAAACTCAATTTTGGTGATAGGTAAACACCTTTTTGGTCTTCTTGGATCTATAATTTAATTTCTAGTTCTACTTATTTTGAGTTTAATATTTGTTTTTCAAATGTTAGATTGTATTTTGGTGTTGATTTACTATTTTTATTTTTTCTCCCCAAAGTGTTGTTTGACCTTGCCCCCCGTCCTAAGCACAAAAAGGAAATCCTGAAGATTCTCACAAAGGGTTGATTCACCTAAGGGTTGTTAGTCAATTCTTTGTGAGGATCTCATTTCCTAATGAAATAAAGGAAAATAAGTCCCTAATTGGTTCATCAATCCATATTTTGGTGAACCAATCTATTTTCTGGTGTTTCATTTTGGTCAACCTGACATTTGAGCATCATATCTTTCTTATTTTGGAGTCCATTTCAGCCCTAGATCTAGGATTTTCATTCATTTTCATTGCCCTAGATCTAGGATTTTCATTCATTTTCATTGCATTGTATTGAATTGAATCTCATTTAGGGTTTCTTAACTTGCATCTCATTAAGGGTTTTAGGATTGCATTTTTGCATTCTCTAAAATCTGGAAAATGCAAATATTTTAGTCATTTTGCAAAGCATTTACATAACATTGCATGATCAGAAAATTAAAATATAAAATTGAATCAAAATTGCATTTCAAATTATGTCTCCTAGTTTTTCATTTGGCACTATTTTGCATTTGCATTTAGACTTAATTTTACAAAAAAATAAAATTATAACCTCCTGTCTCAATCTAGAATCTGAAAACCATAGAAATCATCTTAGAAACTTGCAAATTAATTTTTAAAAACCCTAAACTAGGACACATTCGCCCATTGGAAAATCAGTCCCTGATTAGGGCATTTTCCTACATTTTTGGGCATTAAAATCTCTATTTTTACATTCTATTATGTTGTTTTCAATTTGCTATTACATTTTGCATAATTTATGTTATCTAAAATTATTTATATCAAGCTTAATTTGTCAAATTTAGTACATTATGTGAATTCAAAATTGCATCTAAAAGACATCATTTTTAGGTTTTTACATAGCATAATCAGAAAATTATCTTGTTTAGAATCTGAAAATTGCTCTTACATATTTGCATTGCACTTTACATTCTAGGGTATTTGATTGCATTTTTCCTATTATCCATTTTGCGTGCACCTTGGATTTGTGAAACGTGTATGAGCTTCACAACTTGGTGTCCTATTTATAGTACTACCATGAGACATAGTTCAAGACTCATGTCATCCCGTGATACACCATTCATCGTGGATATTGGGTTTTCTATCTCTTTCACTCATAGTGTTGACACTAGTCAACCCACTATGGATCATACCCTTAACACTTCATTTCCCATGACTTCCTACCCACAAATAATGTGAATGATGTTGAAATAATGGTTGCTAATGTCTCACAAGAGAACATAAGAAGGATAGATGTAGAATTAGAGAAATTGCAAAACTTTGTGACTTTTGAAAATATTGTTGGTAGTGCAATTCCTGATATAGATAATGTGAGAATGATGCTTGAAAACGAACATGGAATAGAGATTATGTGAATTCTAGCCCATATTGTTGATAAGCATCCTCCTACATTCACTAGTTATGCTCAATCTTTGGGATATACTCAGAGTCAAGGTGGAAATTCAATTCCTCCTTCCACAACCCTTACCTCTATTCCTACATATACCAATCATCAGTGAGCCCAAATAAGTGAGAAACACACAAGGTCTAGTGCAGTCTGATATACACTAGGTGTGTGCCCACAAATCAAGTGGCAATGGGTAAGTCATGCCAAGTCTACAGGTTCCCATACATCAACCATACCAAAAGTTATACTCCCTAGTAAATTTGATAACGTGCCACACTAAATGGTTAAAGGTTTTTTACATGGCTAGCAAGCTGCATTATGCTAGACACTCATGACATAAAGGCATCATAAATCAAGTTGTGTTATGTTTAGTGGCCATGAATTATTTTTGGGTTAGGATGATCAAAGGGGTTTTTCTTGATACATGAAAGGTCTCACTTTGGGGAACATCATATATCAAAATCTATGATCAAGAAAGTCACACTTTGAATAAAAATTTCACTTTCTAGGAGATGTATAATATCATCACTAAGAAGGGAACATGCAAACAATGAACGGGGGAAAATATGGCCCACACTTAAAATTTCAACTTACTTTATATGTTGGTATTTTAAGTAGAAAGAGGGGAAGAGGGGGTCCTTGAAAATAATGCACATCTCCAAAAACTAGTTATCATTTCCCCCCAAGCATAGAGACAAAGACAACCACCAAGAACTATCATGTTTCTGCCAAGATAGATATGGTTGCACTTCAGGTTGTACCACCATGAATGGCAATGAGCAAGACACATAAAGCTACCAATTCCACATAGTGATAAGCAACATGATAGGATGAAAATCATTATCAATTAGAGGAATCAAGTGCATCAACACAAGGAAGATCACCACACTCCTTAAGATGTTGAATTTATTACTCAAAGCCTTACATTCATTGGTAGAATGATCATGCACTCGATGATATGCAAAAAATGAGTCCTTGTAGAATTTCTTTTGTGTTCTTGGAGGGAGAGATATCAAAAAAGCTTGGAGAAGCCTTGACAAGGTACTCTCTTAATCAATAGTAGAAGATATTGCTTTCTTTTGTGACAAAGATATTTCTTGCTTACTACAAGGTGTCATACATACACAAAACTCTTTAGATTTAGATTGTGAGATTTTGTACTCTCCCTTAAAGGAGGGTGTAAAATCCAATGAACCCCAATCATTACTAAGACATGTGTTTGAAGATGAAGCAATACTTTTCCTAAGAGTGTTTTGCATGATGACATTGGTATTAAGTGAAGGTTTCTTTGATGCTTTCATTTCTTTCAAAGGAAAATAACCAAGACCTTGTGTTTTTTCACCAAAATGAAACATAGAAAAAGGTAAGTGGTAGATGTGAGTTTGTGAGGGTTTAAACACACTTACACCTTCTCTATGTTTATTAGAAAAAGAGATCTCCCAAGGGTAGGATTGACTTTCAACCTTGAGGTGAGTCAACCCTATGGGGAAGGATGTGTTGTTTTTTTATGACAGAAAATGACTGAATGCACTTTTTGGGGATAAAAATAAAATGCCTAATGAACTCAATTATGTTATGTAAAACTTGAAATGTGGAGATAAAGGATAGCACAAACAAAAACAACAAGCTACATGCAGATCTCAGAAGGGAAAATCGATGTGTACCTATCACCAAAAGTGGTTTATGAGTGTCCTACAAGGATAGATTCTCCCTAGGGTGAATAGGTCTTTGTACAAGGTATTTCTTCAGCTTCGAGGGTCCTCTAGTGCAAGATCTGGCCTTTTGTTTGCCTCAGGTTCCACTACTAAAAAGTCAAAAATAAATTTGGAATTTGAATTTCTGTGACTTGAAAACTTTGATGACAACTTTGCAAAATTTCTCTTTTGATCCAATTCCTGTCTTTTCTCACCTACAAATCTACACAAACAAAGAGAGGGGAAAATGTTTATTTGTGGGTGAACAGGAGTTTTCCTTAGTCAAACCCCGATTCGGTAATTAAACCTTTATAATGAAATAATGATAAAATGTAAGGAATTATGAATGAAAAAGACTTGTTACAACTCACCAAACCCTCAATGGCTGCCCTCAGAGGACTGAAGTCTAATACATCTCTCTAAGGATTGTGTCTTGCATTAAATTGATTGATTGGATGCTTGATTTGACACTTGATTTGATGTTTGAATTCTTGAAACCTACATCACAATGTTAGCTCCAAAAACATGCATGAATGCAAATAACTTTGACATGATGATATGATCTTGATCATTGTTGTATGGGCTTGATAAATCTGCTCTTCAATTATCTTGAAAATAATATTTGATCTTGTGAAAGTTTCCTTAATGCTAGATGTTTTTAATTGATAAAAATACTACGTATTTATAGGTGTTTATGTAATTTCCCAAAAATTAGATTCCATAAGCCAACATTTGAAACTTGAATTTGGATTATAAAAATGTCGCCATAAAAATATTAAAAATTGGGACCTAGGACTTAAGGAGGACCCATTCTCCCTTGGGCGAATCGGTCCATAATAAGGCTTAGGAATGCATAATTTAGGCAATTAGAAGCTTAACTAAGTCTAATTAATTAAAGGGGATGCAAACATAGTGTGAAAATGTAAAGGAATACATTTCTCTACACTATGGTATAATATTACATGATTCCCCATAATCTACTAAATACTTATGTACATATTTTTGAACAAGTGTATTGTCAATAAAAAAGGAGGGATTATGGCCTTACCTTGAAAAATTGTAGCCATGGCATTTGAGGAGCTCAAGCCTTGACCTTTATCTATTTTTGGAGGGTTAATAGAAGCACTTTTGGATTTTTTTAATGATTTGAGTAATGTTTCTTTCTATGTAGGAAAATGTTACAACATATCAAATATTGAGATGTTAAGTTTAGCTTCCTTATATCACCTACAACACTATACTTTTCATCAATTGAGCTAGAAAATTTAGGAGTCTGAAAGCTACCAGATCTAAAACTTCCTCTGAATGGTACCTTAGGGAAAGGGGAATTATTATCCACATGAGGATTCAAAGGATTCGATGTTGATCTGGGTAGAATCCCATATGTCATGGGTTCTTCCCTACTTCTTAAGTTATAGTTTCTTTTTCTTTTTTGGAAGGAAAAGATGTCATTGCTTTTCGGTTCATTTTCATTCTTAAAAGGGAAGGTAAAATCCTCCTCCTCAAAATTTTGACCTATATTTGCCTCATTCATTAATGGATAAGAATCCACCATCATGTAATTCATATTGTTGGTTAGGGTTTGGGTATTCCCCTAGATTAGGTTAGACACTCTTTGTATTTATGGGAAATCACTTTCACTATGATCATAATTCTCATGAAATCTATAACCGTTTATTTCTGTAGAAGTAGCCACATTAGCATTTTCTAAGGGATTAAGCACTCCCCCATTATTAGGTCGTGTATTTCATTTTTTGTTTTGAGGTTGTTGATTAAAATTTCTACTTTGGAAGCCTTTATTATTCTGGCTTCGTTTCTTATTTTTATGGCTATGTCCTTGATTATAGTGATTTCTTGAGTTATGGGGGTTAACCTTCAAGTAGGTGAGTTTGTTGGTTACTTGGGACATCTTTTTCATTATTTCAAACTCAAAATTCATTTGAGAATTTTTTCCTTGATCCGACTTTGTTGTTGATTGCTCAAAAAAAGGTTTTATTGGTTGTCCTATTCTTTGAGTGATATTGGCCTCTTGTCCATAACCTAGATAAGGCAGAAATTTTTGTGATGTGCTTGCAACTCTTGGAATAGGATTCATCAATGAGGTATGGTTAGCAAAGGCATTACTTATTGCAGGGATATGATTGGTCATCCTTGGAGGACTAGGGGATGGCAAAGATCTGGAACTGTTTCCTGCTTGTGGGTCCATTTGTTGGGAAAGGGTAATAGCTTCACTATAATTTTTGTCCAACGTATCCCTATCAGCTGGGGCAGCCTTCTCAGGAATAAACTAGTGAAGGTATCTATGGATCTAAGGTATGTTTGTATAGCTTCCAATTCTAGTATGTTGTATGGATCTTCCAATTTCTTGTATGTTTTGTGGAACCTTGTGTTATAAATTTTGATTGGTTTGTTTGGATCCTTTCTACAAGATACAAATTGGTGGTTAGAATAACAAGATCTGTATATACTTTAAATTGGTTGAGAAACTTGTCCTCTAGGTTTTTTTTGAGGTAGTGATTCCTCCCCTGGGTAAGTTGAGATACCAATTATAAGTGAATTCTCCTAATGATTATGGGAATAATTTGCAAACTACATCTTGATGGGTGACCCAGGTCCAATTGGAAATTTATTTAAACATTTTTATGTGATCTTCAATTTTCCTACCATATCCATACACAAACTTAGGAAAAAAATAGGGTTTTTGGGTAGGTCATGTAGAGCTCTCATTATGTTTAACGAGGAAATTTCATCTATTGTGAAAAAATCTATCTGTAATGGTGGAGGTACAACAATAGTTATTATTTGGGGAATTCTTAGACTTATAGGCGAGGATGGTGAGCTTGGGTTTAATGGTGAAGCTACAAATCTAGAAGTTTCACCTCTAGATTTTCCCTTGTCACTCATTTTCCTATGTTGAACCAATTCAATCAGATCTAGAAGTTTCACCTCTAGATTTCACAAAATTATCTTAATCTTATACCATTGTTTTGAGTAATTTTTTAAAAGATAAAGTTTTGACATTGTTAGAACCTCATCCTTTGACTAAGTCGTATCCTAAGCGGTATGAAAAGCATCAATTCTATCAATTCCATTAAGTGCATGAACATGACATCGAGCAAAGCGTGCACCTACATCATGAGATTCAGGACCACAACAATGACACAACTATTTGTCTTGATGGGAAGAGATAAAATTCTAATAAATTTGTGGCCAAGGCTAACAGTGAATTGAAAATTTACACTGATTTGTTTCCCTCACATTTTATAAATTTAGTAACACAATCTTCTACATCATCTGAGTTAGTTTTGTCTGAGTACGTGAACATGGTTTCATTCATGCATATCCCTCCCCCTAAAAATTCAATTGCTACACTTGACATAACATTCACCTTGCATGATGAGCATCTTAATAAAGAGCCTTCCCTGTTATACATTCCTTCCTGGATCAATGGAATTTTTGTAACTGGCATCTTAGTTGATTTGATGAGTCTGGTTAATGTGATAATGAAGGAAACTCTATTTCAGCTTACAAAAGGAGAGATAGATATGAAGAGTTGGAGACCACTCTCCATACGCATGATAGAATCTCTATTACTCATATGGGCTCTATTTCTTTGTTAGTCTTGGTAGGACCCAAAGTTGTTGATGATTCATTCATTATCATTCTAGAGTCCAACCTGTTATGAGTAAGGCTAGGTATCCCCTGGCTAGCTTTTGTGAACGATGTCACCTTTGTGGTTCACAAATGTTTAAGATTCCCTCATGAAGGTTTTGTGCACGTAGTGCATGACACCAGTTATAAACCACTAGTTTCACATGGGGGATTCACACTAGATCACTTCTTGCCTGCCCCAGTTGGATCTCTCCCTCCTATGGGAGATTTTTTATATAAGTTTTATATTAAATATAAGACTGGGGGCTCAACGTTTAAGGCTAGTTATCTGGCCCACATGGTGAAAAATGAAGCATCAAGTCTTCGAGCTTCCTATTTTTCCCATGATTCCTAGACTCATTGTCTATGGAAAGGGGAAGGTTCTTTGAGAGGCTACTCTTGTGTTTCGGCCTCCATGGCCTCCTACTATTCCTCTACCTACCCCTAAGGTAGA
This sequence comes from Sequoia sempervirens, assembly GCA_007258455.2. NCBI lineage: Eukaryota > Viridiplantae > Streptophyta > Pinopsida > Cupressales > Cupressaceae > Sequoia > Sequoia sempervirens. The sequence continues at coordinate 64,671,323 of VDFB02075321.1, read as the reverse complement.
AAATGAGAATAGGCTCATCCCTGAGGTACCTATTTATGTTTCTCTTCTTGTGGTTGCTTCTGCTCCTATGCTTGCTCCTCCTGCTCCTTTCCAGAAGAACATCCTTCCACTAGAAATGATTGTGAAGGATACTCCTGTGGTTGAGCAACAACCACCAGTCTCATCTTAGGCCGCATCTTCCAACACCTATAGCCAACATAACAAGCTTGCATGTGAACGCAAGCATAGGCAAAAGTCTTTGGTCGCTAAACACGTCACCTTTCAAAAGACAAAGGGGGAACCAATGGCCCCTATTTTTGTATCCTCTTTTGTTGTTTTGCTTCCTTTTGTTGTGCTTGTCTCAATTCCAATTGCCTTTGTTCTACTTCCAGCTCCCCCGACGGGTCCCAATAATTCTCACCCTAAAAGGGTGTATATTTTCATCGCTCCCTCTATGGAGCCCCTTCTTTTGATGTCCCTCCCAGACATCCCTCCCTTATCTCATCCCATAGACATGTCAAACATAATGGTGGTGTCTACTGCATATTTTTCATCTTCCTCCTTAGCTTCCACTTTTTCTATGGGGCTTTTGCATCCTTCATTGAAGCGCAAGTTGGAGGACCTCGCTACAAGTGGAGGTTAGAAGAAGGGTTCACCTTCTTCAAAAGTTATTATTTTAGTGTTGAAAAATGTACTCCTTTACATTTTCACACTTTTTTTGGGTCCCCTCAATTAAATTGGACTTAATTATTCCTTAATAAGCCCTATTTTACATCTACATGTCTAATAAATTACATTTTCCAAAGGGAAAACCCAAAAACAATTAATTCCAACAAATAATACTTTACCTTGAGCAATGTGTTTTCTAGGAATAGGGACCTGGGATACTATGATTGGAATCGTTGAAGTTCAACCTCATAAGGGCCTAACCAATATTTCCCTTGGCATTGCTTTCTCACAAAATGACATAATTAAACATGCACCTGATGGTCCTCTTTAAATTGCTAGAAGAATCAATGACAAACCTACTAATGGGATACTAATTGATCCTTTCTATGTAGAGAATGTGATCACTAAAGAATTATTGTTTGTGCATGAGATTTATCAAGATAGTTGTGAACAACTAAAAGCATGGATCAAAACACACAATGGTTTTTATTTCCCTATGATAGGTTTGATAACTCTTACTTTACTTGAGTTGGACTAAAAAAATTGAATATCTCATTCTCCATCATCCCGACGTCGGATCAATTCCATGCAAATCGTGGTTACCCATGGCTAAACTCCATGGATGTTGTCCCATTGCTAGTACATAAATGCTTGAAGTTTCCCTTTAACAATCAAATCTTTACTATGCACCATAGTGGCTTTAATCTTGTGTCTTCCCGTGGGAACTTCTCACTGGATTTCTTTTGGCCCGAACGTATGAAACCTATTCAACCTTGTGAGGACTTCTTTTTCAAATCTTATCAAATGTTTAAGGAAAAGTGCATAGCTGAATTACCCCTTAGTAATATGAGTCAACCCACAATTGAGCCTCCCATCATTGATGAGACCATAATTGAACCAAAATTCCTTCCAAGTAACCAAGACCAACCCATGACAAATCCTTCACCCATTTCTTATAAGAGACCATGAGATAACCAAATAAGTATCGTTGTGCCTCCTAAAATAAAACAAGTTTATAAAGTGAAAAAGAAAGTGGTTGAAGAACCTCCCATGGTTCCTTCCATTCCTCCCTTACGGGAAGAAAAGAAACCTATGGTTGATAAACTCGCTCCTACAAAATCGTAACATGAAAATCATACAAAAAGAAGTTGAAATACTAGAGAGAATAGGCATAGATGTCATGATATTGCTCATTAGTTGCAAAAAAAATATGAATCAACAACTAAAGATTAAACAACAACTCAATCAATGCATGATGATTCTCCACCTTCATTGCAACAAGAAAATCCTATATCTCGACCACAACAAGAACAAGCACCTTCCATGGATATTATCATAAGACCTCCTATTGTGATTAACTTGGATGATGATGATGAGACTGCTAAGATTGATGAGGAAGTGCATAATGAGCTGAATTTATTGTTTTCCTCTTCCATGAGCATAAGTGATAACAAACGTGATGATCCTCCTCAAAAGAGTGACTCAACACATGTTGAATCTAGTGATGTTCCTAGTACGACACTTTTCATTGTCCCTTTGGCTAGTTATCCACCTTCCATATATGTTGAACAAGATTGGGATGCAGATGGCTTGCTATAGGTTGACTTGCATTTACTATACTAGTCTTTTATTTGTCTTCTTTCCATGTTCTTTGTGTGATTACATGTGTGTAATGTGATCCCCTTGTATCGTTCTATTTGACATGTCTTTATGTTCATTCATCTATTTGTATCTACATTCTTCTATATGTCAAACCTTTATCTTTTCTCTTGTCTTTTGTTTTCCTTTTGGGGATGACGCAAGGCATCGAGACATTTAGTTCTCTTCCATGTTGACCCAAAAAAAAATCTTTGTTTTCGCTCTCTATGTGTCATTCTTCCAATTCTACGAGTATTTGGGGAATAATGACATTTTCAAGCCCTATAGTAACATTGTAGCAAAGACATACGTTGACCTTGAATCCATGGATCCCTTATGTGTTTGGTATTTTATTTGGGGGCAACCCCTTTTCATGCCGCAACATCATTTGGAAACATATTCTTGACATAGGGCTTTCCAAATAAGCTCTCATGTCTTATTTATTGTTTAGCATTTATCATTTTATACTTTAAATTAATTTATCATAGCATGGTGTTTAATAGTTTCTTTAAAGTGGGGGCATACATTGGCATTATCATTTTGATATTTGTTTCTTAGTGTGGTCTTCTTACTTCTTGTGATGTGTCTTCTTCTTGGTGGTGTCACTAGGTTTGATATCCTTCAAGATGGTGACCTTTCTGAGCATATGGCATTCCTCTTAGTGGTTATGCTATTGATTACATTCCCTAAGTTGTGAATCTTTTATCCTCTACTAGTCCTCTCTTGGAGAAATTAGGAGCGATGTTCCCTAAGAGGAGACCTTACATGAGCTAAGAAAAACCCATTTGAATATCCTATAGCATGCATCAATGCTACCAAGCATAACACAACTTGCTTGACAATGGAGCCTTTATGTTCTTCCAAGGCCGCCAAGCATAACACAAATTTCTTGCCAGTGGAGCCTTTTCATGAGTGCCTAGCATAACGTAGCTTGCTAGCCTTATTACTGTCTATGTGGCACCTTATCAAAGTTATCAGGAGGTATAACTTTGGTATGGTTAGCTAGCCACTTCCTGGGGTCTCACCTAGTGGATAATGGATTTCACTAGACCATATGAGCACATTTTGTTTGCATAGTGTACAACAGGTTTCTCTTGTAAACTTTTTTGGAAAAACAGCTAAGGCTTGATCCACATCGAGTTGGAAAAACATTCAAGGCTTGATCCACCCTCTTTTTTCTTTTTCTTTTTTTCTTATTTCTGTCTTTAAGTCTTTAACATTGTATGATTGAGTATCTTGTCATTGATGTTACATATTTAACAAAGGTATGTGTCTCTTTGTGCCTTTGTAGGTTTTTTGTGAGATCTTAGATCTTGGGGGCTTGATCATCCTCCTTGACCTTTGTCATCGTATCTTTCCAACAATTGTATAGTTAGACCTCTCTTGATTGTCTACTTTAGTGTAAGTTTGACACAAGGTCATTCTCTCACTAAAGTGGGGGCTAAATGTAGTGTTAGAAAATATACTCCTTTACATTTCAAACTTTTTTTGGGTCCCCTAAATTAAATTGGACTTAATTATTTCTTAATAATCCCTATTTTACATCTACAAGCCTAATAAATTACATTTTTTGAAGGGGAAACCTGACAATAGTTAATGCCAACACTTAATACTTTACCTTGAACAATGTGTGTTCTAGGAATAGGGACCTGGGACCCATTCACCCATGGGTGAATGGGTCCTCCCTAGGCCTTTGAACCTAAATTTAAAATATGTTTTTGATGGTATTTTAATGTCCCTAAATTCAAATTTTAATGTTGGCTTGTAATGTTTAATTTTCAGGAAATTAAGGATACATACCTATAAATACAAGGTTATTTTATCACTTAAAATCCTAGAAAATTCATGAGAGCATCAATTCAAGTTTACAAGAGAAAATATTATGATCAAGGGCATTCAAGAGAATATTTATAAGTGATTTATTGCAGCAATCAATATCTCAAGTATCATGTCAAAGTCTTTTGCAATCATGCATGTTTTTGGAGCTAACATTGTGATGTAGGTTTCAAAGATCAAGTCAAGCATTCAAGTCATATTTCAAGTATCAAGATCCATGTCCATTGAATCCATTTCATGCAAGATCAAGATAGCCCTCTAAAGGTTTATTCAAGGGTTTGGTGAGTTGCAACATAGAATTGTTCATTCATAATTCCTTTCATGTTTCATTATTTAAATTTAAGGTTTAATTACCCAAATGGTGTTTGACCAAGGCAAACCCCCATTCACCGAAAACAAATAATCTTTACCTCTTATGTTTATGTTACAGATCTTATGTTGGAGAAGGATTGAAAATATCTTGAAGGGAAAAATGGAAAAAAAAATCGCCAATTCATGGAATCTCACCTACAGATCTTATTTCTGACTTTTTGACACCAAAACCTAAATCAAACAAAAGGTACAGAATGACATCAAAGGCTCCCAAAATCTATTTAAAACCTTTGCACAGAGACCCATTTTCCTATGGGTGAATGAGTCCCTGTTAGCCTCTCGAATCTACATTTTGGTGATAGGTACACACCCTCCTACCATTTCCAGATCTGTTGAAACTTTCTTGTTTTTGTTTGTATTGTGCTTTAAATTGATGCTTCAAGTTTGAATGGGCATGATTGAGTTGATTTACTATTTTAGGTTTTCTCCCAAAAGTACCATTTAGGCTATACACTTGTCCTCAATCATAAGGAAATCAGTAGATTCCCTCAGTGAGTTGACTCACCTAAGGGTTGTAATTCAATTCTTTGTGTGGATCTCATTTCCTAATGAAATAAAGGAAAATAGGTACATCTACACCTACATTTTAAAATTGGTGAACCCCATATAAACAAAACAACCAAACCTATTTTTCATCATTTCAAGTTCTATCTTGGCTTACATCATCATTAAGATAGAGGTGGCCCCTGCTTCCAACTCGATGTGGATCACGCCTTATATTTTTTTACAAAAAAGTTTACAAGTGAAACCTGATGTCCACTATGCAAACAAAATGCGCTCATACAGTCTAGTGAAATCCGCTATCCACTAGGTGAGCCCCCAAGAAGTGGCTACCTAACCATACCAAATTTATACCTCATGATAACTTTGATAAGGTGCCACAAAGATGGTCACAAGGCTAGCAAGCTACGTTATGTTAGGCACTCATGAAAAAGGCTCCACTGGCAAGAAAGTTGTGTTATAATTGGTGGCCTTGGAAGAACATAAAGGCTCCACTGGAAAGAAAGTTGTGTTATTCTTAATAGCCTTGATGCATGCTATAGGATATTCAAAGGGGGTTTTCTTAGTTCATGTAAGGTCTCGTCTTAGGGAACATCACTCCTAATGTCTCCAAGAGAGGACTAGTAGAGGATAAAAGATTCACAACTTAGGGAATGCAATTTGTAGCATCACCACAAAGAGGAATGTCATATGCTCAAAAAGGTCACCATCTTGAAGGATATCAAACCCAATGACACCACCAAGAAGAAGACACATCACAAGAAGTAAGAAGACCACACTAAGAAACAAATATCAAAATCATAATGCCAATGTATGCCCCCACTTTAAAGAAATTTTTAAACACCATGCGATGAGAAATTAATTTAAAGTAGAAAATGATAAATGTTAAACAATAAATAAAACATGAGAGCTTATTTGGAAAGCCCTATGTCAAGCATATGTTTCCAAATGAAGTTGCGTCATGAAAAGGGTTTTCCCCCAACTAAAATCCCAAACACATAAGGGATCCACAGATTTGAGGTCAACATATGTCTTTGCTACAATATTACTATAGGGCTTGAAAATTTCATCATTCCCCAAATACTTGTAGAACTAGAAGAATAACACATAGAGAGTGAAAAAAAAGAAAAAAAATTAGGTCAACATGGAAGAGAAATAAATTTCTTGATTCCTTGCATCATCCCTAAAAGGAAAACACAAGAAAAGAGAAAAGATAAAGGTTTATGGCATATAGAAGAATGTAGATACAAATATAGGAATGAACATAAAGATATGTCAAATAGAATGATACAGGGGATCACATTACGCACATGAAATCACACAAATAACATGGAAAGAAGACAAACAAAAGACTAGTATAGCACATGCAATTCAAACTATAGCAAGTCATCCACATCACAATTGTATTCAACATATATGGAAGGTGGATAACTAGCCAAAGAGACAACGACACATGTCGTACTAGGAACATCACCAAGTTCGACATGTGGTGAGTCACACTTTTTAGGAGGATCATCATGTTTGTTATCACTTATGCTCATTGAAGAGGAAAACAATAAATTCAGCTCATTATGCACTTCCCCATCAATCTTAGCAGTTTCATCATTGTCATCCAAGTTAATCACAATAGGAGGTCTTATGGTAATATCCATGGAAGGTGCTTGCTCTTGTTATGGTTGATATATATGTTGGATGTTGTGGTTGTGTTTCTGATATGTGGTTGTCATTGATGTCAACACTATTAGCATTAATGCATTTGAAGTTGTATATGTTGAGGATATTGAGAAAATTGCAAGGAATGAGTTGCAGGTTGTCAATGGTGAAGTGAAGTTCAGTATGTCGGTTATTTTTGTACGTTGATGATCAAAGGTTTTGGACTAAAGGGTTTGTTGCTGAGTGTATCTAGTTTATCCAGGTCAATTTTTAGAGATCTGCGTGAAGATTTGATCGAGTTATGAAGATTCTCATTCTGACATTTTTTCTATTGCTTCAGTCGGTGTTCCCGATTGAAGATGATGCTATTTCAGTTAGTGCAGTTGTTATAGATGCTTCTCTTGTGATTCGTGATGCTTGTGGATGTTTCTAGATCATGCTCTATCTTTGTTACACGTCTGAATTGATCATTGTGCTCGTGGTTGGCGATTTTCTCTTGTGTGTTCATGTTTTTCTTGTTCTTGGCCGACATAGTGTTTGTAGTGTGTTGTGGATCTTCAAGGAGAAATTAATTAAAGTGTTTTCGTATTAAAGATGTTGATTTGGGTCCTCACTAAGCTATGGCCAACCTTGGTTGATTCACATTGTTAATCTTTAATGTTTTGGGCTGACATTTTATATTCATTTTATTATTTTTATTGAGGCCGACATGAAGGGATGAAATTTCTTGTTGTGGATATATAAGAGCGATTGTTTATTCGAATTGAAGAGGGTAAGAGGGTGCTAGAGTTTACAAGTGTATGCCAGAGTGTGCTTTTATGTGCGAATATCATTCGAAGGAAAAGCAGAGTGTGAAGAAGTGTGCAGAAGAGTAAAGAATTGTTCATGTGCTTAATCGGAATTGTAATCAGGCATTAGTAGATGTTATTTTCTCAGTTCAAAATCTGGATGGTTGTAATTTGAATCTCTTTGTAAGACTGTGTGTCTTCCTTTGTAATTGAGAAGTGATCTCTAGGCAATGTTCCTGAATGCATGTGCATTCCCCATATTTCATTTTCATTATACTTTTAACAAGGTATAATCTTGTGGAATGACCACCGCCATGGTTTTTCCCCTAACATAGTTTCCACATAAAAAATCTTGGTGTTATGTGTGTTTCTGATGTGTTGATGATTTATGTTTTCATGGTTAATAATTAGATCTGAGAATAATGTTAATAATTGGAATAATTTTTGAATTTATGTGACAACTAATTCACCCCCCTCTTAGTTGTCTGCCCTTGTGTTTCCAACAATTGTTATCAGAGCGGGTTCCTTGGAAGAAGTTTAACAACTTAAGGTGATTTGGGATGGCAAGTTACAAGAAGGATAGTTTGAGATTTGATGGAACAAATTATTCTTTGTGGAAGACTCGAATGCAGTTCCATTTGAGATGCATTGGTGAACCCTACTAGAGCATTACAATTAATATGTATATTATTCCATAGAATGGTCCTACTACTTCTATTGAGATCAGAGATGTTGAGTATAATATCTAGGCTAAGGAAGCTTTGTTGAGTGCTTTGACTGATTCTGAGATGACAAATGTTAAGGATCTGAAGACTACTCATGAGATCTAGAAAATTTTGGAAACCTTGTATGAAGGTGATGCTAATGTGAAAATTGCTAAGTTGCAGAGTTTGAAAGGGAAATATGAAAGGTTGAGTATGGGTGATGATGAGAACATGCAAAGAGTGAATGAACTTGTGTGTGGTATTAGATGTGCTAGTGGAAAGATAGACAAATATGAGATCCTTGCTAAAGTGCTTAGATTCCTGCCTGATTCTTACAAAGTCAAAGCTAGTGCTATTGAAGAGCTCTGGACTATAACAAACATAACCAGAGATACATTGGTTGGTAAGTTGACTGCTTTTGAGTTGAGAGAATTTGGTGATGCCCTTCCTAAGGTTGAATCTACATTTAAGGCTACTACTTCTGGAAGAGATAGACAGAGATATGATCTGGGTGAAATTTCATCTAGAAAGACATTCAAGTATGAGGATGAAATTAGATAGATTGAAGAAGAAAGAGAGCTAGAAGAGCTGGAAGAACTTATTATCAAGAGTACCAAGAGGAAAAGGTAAGTAGGAAGGAAAATTTCCTCTTAAATTTTTTTCTTACAATAAGATAGGCCATTTTGCATCAAGGTGTCCAGAAAGAGCTCCTAAACCAAGACATAACAATCCTAGGTTTCAGAAGAAGTGTTACTATGTTGCTAATGAAGGTGTGACAGATGATGAATTTGATAAAGGAAATAGAAGTGATGATGAATGGGTATTTATTGCTATCAAGGAAAATAATCTTGTACCTACTAAATATATTGGTTGTACAAATGTGGAGAAAGCCCTAGCTGCTCAAGTTGAAGAAAAAGATGAATGGGTAATTGACAGTGGATGTTCACATCCTATGACAGGAGACAAAAATAAGTTTGTAAGCTTGGAAAAGTATGATGGTGGTGTTGTGATATTTGGTGATAATACAGTTGGTGTGATCCGTGGAAGAGGTTGCATTTCTCTTAATGGTAAGCATAATACTGATGATGTTCTGTATGTGGAAGGCTTGAAGCATAATATTTTGAGTGTTGTTAAAATGGTTTATAAGGGATACAATCTTCAATTCAAGGATGGAAAGTGCAAAATATTGAGTTCTGGAAATGAATTTTGCATCAGGTACAAAAACAAAAAGTAATATCTTTCACTTGAGTGTTGCTAGTAAAAGTTGTTTGATTGCTCAAGTTGATGAAAGTTGGTTATGGCATAGGAGATTGTGTCATGTTAACTTTGACAATATTGTCAAGATAAGTTCCACTAAGGTTGTGAGAGATCTACCTAAGTTGTTGAAACCTACTAATGCAATATGAGAGGAATGTTAGTTGGGAAAGAAAACTAGGATTTCATTTTAGAGTAAAAAGCATTGTTTAAATGAATTGTTAGAGCTTATCCATACTGATCTGTGTGGTCCCTCTAAGGTCAGAAGTTTACAAGGTTACAGGTATTTCATGTTACTCATTGATGATTATTCTAGAATGGTATGGGTTACTTTCTTAAGGGATAAATTAGAAGCACTGGAAAATTTCAAGATCTTTAAAGCTATGGTTGAGACAAAGACAGGTTTGAAGATTAAATTTCTGAGATCAGATAGAGGTGGTGAATTCACTTTCGGTGAATTTAATTCTCTTTATGAAGAACGTGGAATAAAGAGACAATCATCTGCACCACGGATCCCTCAGCAAAATGGAGTTGTGGAAAGGAAGAATAGAACAATTGAAGATGTTGCTAGAACTATGATGCTGGAAGGAAATGTCCCTCATATCTATTGGAGAGAAGTTGTACAAATCAAAAGTGATATTGGTAAGACCCCTTTTGAGCTATGGACTGGTCAAAATCCTATTGTTAAATACTTCAAGATATTTGGAAGCAGATGTTATATTAAGAGAGATGAAGACATAGGGAAATTTGATGTTAGGAGTGATGAAGGTATCTTTCTAGGTTATTCTACTAAAAGCAAGGCCTACCGGTGTTATGATAAAAGATTGAAGAAAATGGTTGAAAGTGAAAATGTTAAGGTTGATGAAGAATTAGGTACACCATCCAGAACCTGTGAATATGACTCTGATGATCAGGATGATAGTACAAACAAAGGAAAGAAATATTAGACTACAAATAAAGTGCAAATCAATCTGGTGAATCAAGAGAATGGAGAAGATGAAGAAACTAGTGGAAGCACAAAAGAGAGATTTGAAGAGCCTGAAGTTGAAGAAAATCCTAAGAAGACTTTGAGGTATGTAAGATTGAATCATGCAGAAGATCAAATTATAGGTGATAAGAACAAAGGTGTCCAGACTAGGAGAAAGATTGCAGAAGAGTATTGCTTGATTTCAAAGACTGAGCCTACTAGTGTGAATGAAGCGTGTAAAGATGAGCATTGGGTTGAAGCAATGAAAGAAGAATTAAAACAAATTGAAAATAATGATACATGGATTCTTGTTCCCAGACCTAAGGACAAGAATGTAATTGGAACTAAATGGGTCTTTAGAAACAAACTGAATGAGCAAGGTGAAGTGGTTAGAAATAAAGCAAGACTGGTATGTAAAGGATATTCACAAATGGAGGGAATTAATTTCTAAGAGACCTTTGCCCCTATTGCTAGAATTGAAGTTGTAAGATTATTTCTTGCCTATGTTGCTCACAAGAACTACAAATTTTATCAGATGGATGTCAAATCAGCTTTTCTAAATGGTGAATTGGAAGAAGAAGTGTATTTTGAGCAACCTAATTGATTTTAGTTGACTGATAAGGAAGATATGGTGTGTCGATTGAAGAAAACATTGTATGGACTCAAGCAAGCCCCTAGAGAATGGTATGCAAGATTGGATAAGTATTTTTTGAAGCTTGGATTTAACAAAGGTACTACTGATAGTAATCTATATTTCAAGATTGATCATAATAAATATTTGATTGTTGAAGTCTTTGTTGATGATATCATTTTTGGAGGAGATGATGGTTTGTGCATGAATTTTGCTAATGAGATGCAAAATGAATTTGATATGTCTATGATTGGTGAGATGAAATTCTTTTTGGGATTACAAATTACTCAGTTAGATAAAGGAATTTGTATATCTTAGTCCAAGTATGCAAAGGAATTGTTGAAGAAGTTTGGTATGGAAGATTCAAAGCCAGTTGGTACACCCATGGTGACCAAATGCAAGTTGACAACAAAAGATGATTCTCTGAAAGAAAATCAGGCAAGATACAGATCAATTATTGGTGGATTGTTGTATTTAACTCAAACTAGGCCTGATATCATGAATGTTGTAAGTATTGTTGCAAGATTTCAAGCTAATCTGAAGGAATCTCATGTGACTATTGTGAAGAGAATTTTTAGATACTTGAAGGGAACTATTGATCTTGGCCTATGGTATCCTAAAGATGATGATCTTACCTTGAGTTCCTTTATTGATGTTGATTGGGAAGGAGATGTGAATGACAGAAAAATTACTAGTGGTGGAGCATTTTTCTTGGGTAAGAAGATAATTTCATGGTTAAACAAGAAGCAAAATTCCATTTCCTTGTCTACTGCAGAGGCCAAATATATTGCTTCTACTAACAACTGTACTCAAGTCCTGTGGATGAAATAGATGTTGAAGGATATCAGAGTTGTATATGATGAGCCCATTGTTATATTCTGTGATAACTCAAGTGCTATTAACATTTCCAAGAATTTGGTGTTGCATTCTAAAACAAAGCATATATCTATCAAGTTTCACTTTTTGAGGGAGAAGGTAAGTGAAAAGGAAGTCAAACTGGAGTATGTGCCTACTAAGGAGCAGATTGTAGATATTTTTACCAAGTCATTGCCTAAGGATACTTTTGATTATCTCAAAGGGAAGTTAGGGGTCATTACCCCTACTAATTAGAACTAAGGATGCATTTCTTTGCATTAGTCTTTGCATTTCACAATCATATCTTAATTCAGATTGATGTTGTGGTGGTCGCTACTTAGGGGGAGTAGTCAGATGGTTCAAAAATTTAGATATGTGGTTCAGAGCTTAGAGATCTTTGTCATTGATTTCAAAGGGGGAGAAGATTCATGTGAAAAATTGGTGATTATCTGGGGAGAAGAGCCTTGTGGGGAGAAATATTATGTGAAAGTGTTGAGGAGAAGATGAGTCAAATCCTAAGGGTGAGTAAGTTTCAAGAGTTAGTTGCATTGACAGTGTTTTTCACATCATGTGTTGCCATCAATTCCAAAGGGGGGGATTGTTGGATGTTGTGGTTGTTTTTTTGATATGTGGTTCTCATCGATATCAACACTATTAGCATTAATTCATTTGAAGTTGTATATGTCAAGGATATTGAGAAAATTGTAAGGAATGAGTTATAGGTTGTCAGTGGTGAAGTGAAGTGAAGTAGGTCATTTATTTTTGTACGTTGATGATCAAAGGTTGTGGTTTAAATTTTTTGTTGTTGAGTGTATCTAGTTTATCCACGTCAAGTTTTAGAGATCCGCGTGAAGATTTGATCAAGTTATGAAGATTCTCATTTTGACGGTTTTTTTGTTGCTTCAGTCGATGTTCCTAATTCAAGATTATGTTATTTCAGTTAGTGCAGTTGTTATGGATTCTTCTTTGTGATTCATGATGCTTGTGGATGTTTCTATATCATGCTCTATCTTTGTTGCACGTCTGCATTGATCGTTGTGCTCGTGTTGGCAATTTTCTCTTGTGTGTTCATGTTTGTCTTGTTCTTGGCCGACATAGTGTTTGTAGTGTGTTGTGGATCTTCAAGGAGAAATTAATTGAAGTTATTTTGTGTTGAAGATGTTGATTTGGGTCCTCACTAAGCTATGGCCAACCTTGGTTGATTCGCATTGTTAATCTTTAATGTTTTGGGCCGACATTTTATATTCATTTTATTATTTTTGTTGAGGCCGACATGAAGGGATGAAATTTCTTGTTGTGGATATATAAGAACGATTGTTTATTCAAATAGAAGAGGGTAAGAGGGTTCCAGAGTGTGCGAGTGTATGCCAGAGTCTGCTTGTATGTGTGAATATCAGTCGAAGGCAGAGCAGTGAAGAAGTGTGCAAAAGAGTTAAGAATTGTTCATGTGCTTAACCAAAACTGTAATCAGGCATTAGCAAATGCTATTTTCTTAGTTCAAAATCTAGATGATTGTAATTTGAATCTCTTTGTAAGATAGTGTGTATTCCTTTGTAATTGAGCAGTGAGCTCTAGGTAGTGTGCCTGAATGCATGTGCATTCCCCATATTTCATTTTCATTATACTTTTAAAAGGGTATAATCTTGTGGACTGACCTCCACCATGGTTTTTCCCCTGACAGGGTTTCCACATAAAAAAATCTTGGTGTTATGTGTGTTTTTGATGTGTTGATGATTTATGTTTTCATGGTTAATAATCATATATGAGAATAAGGTTAATAAGTGGAATAAGTTTTGAATTTTTATGACAACTGATTCACCCCCCCCACCCCCCTGCTCTTAGTTGTCTGCCCTTGTGTTGCCAACAATATAGGATTTTCTTGTTGCAACGAAGGTGGAGAATCATCATGCATTGATTGAGTTGTTGTTTGATTTTTATTTTTTGATTCATTTCTTGCAACTGACGAGCAATATCACAACATCTGTTCCTATGCTCTCTAGCATTTCAACTTCTTTTTGTACGATTTTCATGTTACGATTATGTAGGAGGGATTTTATCAACCATAGGTTTCTTTTCTTCCTGTAAGGGAGGAATGGAAGGAACCATGGGAGGTTGCTCAACCAATTTCTCTTTGACTTTATAAACTTGTTTGATTTTAGGAGACACAACGAGACTTATTTGGTTATCTCATGGTCTCTTATAAGAAATGGGAGAAGGATTTGTAATGGGTTGGTCTTGGTTACTTGGAGGGATTTTGGTTCAATCATGGTCTCATCAATGATGGGAAGCTCAATTGTGGACTGAGGCATATTGCTAAGGGATAATTCCGCTATGCACTTTTCCTTAAAAAATTGATAAGATTTGAAAAAGAATTCCTCACAAGGCCAAATAGGTTCCATAGGTTCGGGCCAAAATAAATCCAGTGAGAAGTTCCCACGGGAAGACACAAGATTAAATCCACTATGGTACATAGTAAAGATTTTATTGTTAAAGGGAAACTTCAAGCATTTTTGTACTACTGATGGGACAACATCCATGGAGCGTGGTCATGGGTAACTAATATTGACATGGAATTGATCCGACGTCGGGATGATGGAGAATGAGACATTCAATTTTTTCAGTCCAACTCAAGTAAAGTAAGATTTATCAAACCTATCATAGCGAAAGAAAAACCATTGTGTGTTTTGATCCATGCTTTAAATTTTTCATAACTATCTTGATAAATTTCTAGCACAAACAAGAATTATTTAGTGATCACACATAGACAGGATCAATTAGTATCCCATTAGTAGGCTTGTCATTGATTCTTTTGGAAATGTAAAGAGGACCATCGGGTGCATGTTTAATTATGTCATTTTGTGAGAAAGAAATGATAAGGGACAAATTGGTTAGGCCCTTACGAGGTTGAACTTCAATGAGTCCAATCATAGTATCCCAAGTCCCTATTCCTGGAAAACACATTGCTCAAGGTAAAGTATTATGTGTTGGCATTAATTGTTTTTGTGTTTTCCCTTTGGAAAATGTAATTTATTAGGCATGTAGATGTAAAATAGGGCTTATTAAGGAATAATTAAGTCCAATTTAATTGAGGGGACCCAAAAAAAGTGTGAAAATGTAAAGGAGTACATTTTTTGACACTATACAACCAACTTCTAAAGAAGGTGAACCCTTCTTCTGACCTCCACTTGTAGCGAGGTCCTCTAGCTTGTGCTTCAATAGAGGATGTGAAATACCCATAGAAGAAGTGGAAGTCGAGGAGGAAGAAGAAAAATCTACAGTAGACACCACCATTGTGTTCGACATGTCTATGGGATGAGAGAAGGGAGGGATGTCTGGGAAGGAGATCAAAACAAGGGGATCCATGGAGGGAGCGATGAAAAACTACACCCTTTTGGGGTGAGAATTATTGGAACCTATCGAGGGAGCTGGAAGAAGAGAAAAGGTGATTGGAACTAAGATAAGCACAACAAAAGGAAGAAAAAAAATAAAAGAGGATACAAAAATAGGGGCCATTGGCTCCCCCTCTATCTTTTGCAAGGTCACGTGTTCAGTGGCCAAAGACTTTTGCTTGTACTTGTGCTCCTATGCAAGCTTGTTACGTCAGCTACAGGTGTTGGAAGATGCGTTCTGAGAAGAGACTGGAGGTTACTTCTCAGCCATAGGAGTATCCTTCACAATTCTTTCTAGTGGAAGGATGTTCTCCTAGGCAAGAGCAATAGGAGAAAGCACAAGAGCAGAAGCAACCACAGGAAGAGAAACAAAAATAGGTGCCTCGAAGATGAGCATCTCCTTGTTTTCTACCTTAGGGGTAGGTAGAGGAACAATAGAAGGTCACGAAGGCCGAGACATAGGAGCAGCCCCTCGAGGACCCTTCCCCTTTCCATAGACAATGGGTCTAGGAATCATGGGAAAAACAATAAGCTCGAAGAATTAACACTTTTCTTTTCACCATGTAGGCCGGATAACTAGCCTTCGATGTTGAGCCCCCAATATTATATTTAATATAAGCCTTATATAAAAAATCTCCCCTAAGAGGGAGAGATTTGACTGGGGTAGGCAAGAAGTGATCCAGTGTGAAGCCCCCATGTGACACTAGTGGTTTATAACTGGTGTCATGTACTACATGCACAAAACCTTCATGAGGGAATTTTAAACATTTGTGAACCACAAAGGTGACACCATTCTCAAAGGCCAACTAAGGGATACTTAGCCTTACTTGGAATAGGTTGGAGTTTGGAATGATAATGAATGAATCATCAACAACCTTGGTTCCTACCAAGAATAACAAAGAAATAGATCTCATACATGAGTAATAGAGATTCCATCATGCATACGGAGAGTGGTCTCCAACTCTTCATATCTCTCCTCGTGTAAGTTGAAATAGAGTCTCCTTCATTATCACATTAACTTGACTCATCGGATCAACTAAGACGGGAGTTACGACATTTCCATTGATCTAGGCAAGAATGTATATCAGGGAAGGCTCTTTATTAAGACACTCGTCATCCAAGGTGAATGTTATGTCAAGTGTAGCAATTGCATTTTCAGGGGGAGGGATATGCATGAATGAAACCATGCTCACGTACTCAGATGGAACTAACTCAAATGATGTAGAAGATTGTGTTACTAAACTTATAGAATGAGAGGGAAACATATCAGTGTAAATTTGCTATTCACTGTTAGCCTTGGATACAGATTTATTAGAATTATGTCTCTTCCCATGGAGACAGATAGTCATGTCATTGATGTGGCCATGAATCTCATGATGTAGGTGCATGCATCACTCGATGTCATGTTCTTGCATTCAATGAAATTGATAGAATTGATGCTTGTCATACCAGTCAAGATACGACTTAGTCAAAGGTCGAGGTTCTGACAATGTCAAAAATTTATCTTTTAATAACTCCTTCAAAATAATGGTATAAGACTCAGATAATTTATTTAGTAGCAAGTTGAGATTTCAGTTCTGAAATCATACATTTCCCTTTACCAATAAATAACACATCATCAATATATAATGCAATAAACAGGAAATGATCACCATTAGTTTTATAATAAACACAATGATTTTATATAGAACACTCAAACCCTAAACTTGAAACACATATGTATCAAATTTTTGGTACTACATCCTAGGAATTTGTTTTAGGCCATACGAAGATTTCTTCAATTTTCAAACCAATTTACTTTTACCTTTCACCACGTAGTGCTCTAGATATGTCATATAAATATCCTTCTCCAAGTCACAATGAAGGAAAGTAGTTTTCACATCCATTTTCTCAACCTATAAATCATAAGCAACAGCAATAGAAAGAAAAAATATAATGGATGTCATTTTTGCAATAGGAGAGAATATCTCACCATAATCAACACCCTCAACTTGAAAGTAACCTTTTGCAACCAAACTTGCTTTGTACTTCTTAATACCTCCATTTGAACCAATCTTTTTCTTGAACACCCATTTTCAACCAACGGGTTTTCTTCCTTAAAGGAAAGGTACAAGATCCCATGTATCATTCTTCTTCAAAGCTGTCATTTCTTCATCCATATCAATCTTCTAGGATTTTGCATCATTCATACCTAATGCCTCTTCTACTAATCTGGGTTCATCCATGTTAGTATTCAAAGAAAAAATACATCTCCAATCATCAGGTGAATACCTTTCAGGTCATTGTTATGCCTTGTAGACCTACAAACAAGCTAAGTTGGAGGTTCTTCCTTCTCTTCTACAGATTCAGAGCTAGATGAGCTCTCCTCAACTTCTTGTCTATCTATGGGCCTCGATTCAACTTTCTTAGGTGTAGAAGGAAGTTGAATCACATCTTCCTATTTACTTTTTTCTAGCTGCAATGTAACAGAAGAAGGCTTAGTTTCTCTAAAAATAACACTTCTACTATGTATTACCTTTTGTGCAATTGGATCCCAAAGTTTGTATCCTTTCACGCCATAATTATATCTGATGAAGATACATTTCACAGCCTTTTTCTCCAACTTCATTCGCTTCTCCTTTGGCACATGTGCATATGCCTTGCAACCAAAAACTCTAAGGTGTCTTAATGAAGGCTTGTGGCTTGACCATGCCTCTATAGGCGTCTTATCAACAAGAGTTGATGAAGGAGACCTATTAATCAAGTAACAAGTAGTGGCAATAGCTCCATTCCAAAACCTTTATTCTAGACCAAGACCACTCAACATACTCCTAGCCTTATCTATTAGTGTCTTGTTCATTCTTTCTACAACTCCATTCTATTGTGGAGAATATAGAGGTGTCTTTTTTCCATGAATACCACAATATTTACAAATCTATAAAAATCATTAAACAAAAATTCACCACCATTATCAATCCTCAAACATTTTATTTTCTTTCCATTCTGCAACTCAACCATTGCTTTAAATTCTTTAAATCGACTAAAAACTTCATATTTACTCTTTAGAAAATATACCCATGTCCTACTATAATCATCAATAAATGAAACATAATATGTGGATTTACCAATTGAAGGAACATCTACAGGACCAAACACATCAGAATGAATAAGATCCAATACACCACAAGATTTATGAGAACTCAACTAAAACTTAACGTGGATTTGTTTTCCATAAATGCAATGCTCACAAAAATGAAATTCAAGATTACAATCAGACAAACCTTCAACAAGGTTTTTATTTTTCAAGGTCATTAGACCCTTTTCTCCAATTTGGCCAAGTCTCTAGCTCCATAACATGGTTTTCTTTACAGGTAACTTTGATTCAGAAGAAAGAGCACCCTTGGGTACCCAAAAGCCATGACCATCTGGTGAAGGTGAAACCCTCACCTCTTCCACAGACTTACTTTACATAGAAGTAATATTGCAGTCAATAGTGCATGCACAAAGCTTATACAATATGTCGTATCTAACACCTCTTTCAATCACCATAGAACCTCTAACCATCTTGCATCCTACATCAGAAAATACTACCTGCACACCTGCATATATTAGTTTGCTCACAAATAAAATATTTTAAGCTAACTCGGGGATATGCAACACACCATTAATCCTTTTTATTCTACCATCAAGAAACCTAATTCTAAATTTACCACAACCAACAATATTCAAATAAGAATCATCACCCAAGTACACCTTACCTCCATCAAATTCTTCATATTCAAAAAACCAATCTTTATTAAAGGTCATATGGAAATATGCACCTAATTCAATTAACCATGCATCATTACCTACATGAGTTTCCAAAGCTGAAATGAATGCATCACCATCTTCCTTCTTGGACTCAGAATCATAATCAAATTTCTTCTTTTTCTTTTTCTTTTCTTCTTTCCAATCCTTATGAACATGTCCAGGTTTACTGCAGTTCCAACAAATAACTTTAGACTTTCCAGGAGATTTGGATCTCCCCTTGGACTTGGATCTATCATGCTTCTCATTCTTCTTGTCTTTTTCCTTAGGTCTTCCACGAACATTTAGGCCCTCCTTAGTACTGATGGATACCTTCCTCCTCATCTCTTAAAAAATAATAGAACCCACCACATCTTTAGTCTTCAATATAACAGAAGTACTCCTAATAGCCATAACAAGAGAATCCCATGAATCAAGAAAAGAATAAAGTAGGATCTAACATTTCTCCTCCTCATCCATTTTGACACCAATTGATGCCAACTGAGCCACCAACATATTTAATGCTTCCAAGTGGTCTATAATTCATCTACCCTCTTCCATTCTCAAGGAATACAATTTCTTCCTCAAGAAAATCTTGTTCACTAAAGATGTCACTTGATACATCTCACCAAGCTTCTTCCATAGTTTCTATGTAGAGGTCTCTTCATGGACATAGATTAAAATAGAGTCTTACAAGCATAATTTGATTAGACCCTTGGCTTTATGATCCATAAAATTATATTGAGTAGCCTGAGTAGGATCTAGAAACCTTGAAACATTCTCATCAACAGCATCCCAAAAATCTCAATATATCAACAGATCCTCCATCTTCAGCTTCCACATCTCAAAATTATTTCCAAAAAATTTATCCACCTCCATTCTCCCTGATGAACTAGCCATCTTAGAATTCCTTTAACAAGATCACAAAGTATCTTCTGCACAAGCTCCCACTCAAATCTAGATTAGTTCAAAAAACCCAACCCACAACTGAAACCAAAGGTGATTAGGCTTTGATTCCACTTGTAAGGAAGCTAAGGTAGTGGAACAACTTCCTACACTAATATTGAGAGGAGAATAATGCAAAAAATTTATAGATCTTTAATAGTTATAGAAACTTAAACAAAAATAAACATAAATATCATGCATACCACAACACAGTGATTTACGTGGGAAAGACCCTTTCGAGAGAAAAACCCCACACTCCAAAAGCCACCCAATATATTATTCAAAAATCACAAAGATTATAATATAATTGCAAAGAAATCTTCTCACAGGATTATCACCAACCAGAGATCTAGAGGTAACACATCTACTATCAGACTCTCAGAATGCATCACAACACATAGCTATAATGCAATGCCCTCATAAAATAGGGTTTCCTTCTAGGGCAAGTCAAGCCAACAAAAATATCGATTGTTGGATATGAGACATAATGATGAATGACCTCGATTTACAATAATAAAGTGCACATATAATTTGGCTTCCAAGGGCGTTATCCCTGAGCCCCCACCAGGGTGCACTACCCCCTAGACCCCCAACCAATGGGATGATTCCCCCCAGACCCCTCATGGGGGGGACCCCCCACAATACCTTATGTATCAATAGTAACTTATGTAATTTCATGGTTGAGACACATTTTCCCAACATTTATTGATTGCATAATAATGTGAGAGGCATCCTCCTATAGTAAAGAATCTACTAAAGTTCTCATTGGTTGGGTTTTCAATTAGGGTTGTAAGATTTGATAGTATACCTATTTTATCATTCATGAAGGTATATGGATCCAAGTCCTATATATATTTCTCCATTGTTTTGTCCCCTTTGATCATGTAATAGGCAATCAATATGCCCCATTTCTTTAGCCATGTCTTTCTCATTTGTAAATAGGATTATTTCATTATTTAGCCTCTATTCTATATATTTCTAAGCTTGGTACAGTGTGTATTAGTGTTTGGAATTCTCTTCTAGTTTTTGGTTCTCATGTCTCATTTCCCTAGTTTATATCTTCAACCATGATCATGGTACTATCCCACTAGTATACCCTTTAGACCCATGTTTTCCTATTAAAATATTCATGCATGCTACTATTTATGTTATTCTAGTCACCATATGGGCTATGAAATTTATTTCATATTCATTTTTTACCTCTATAACTAGTAGATAAATAATACAAAGTATATGTATTTATTCATTAATATTAATGGCACTAGATATGGCCTTCTATTATATAGTTCCTAACCATCTTAAGTGATCTCTTCACATCATGCATTAGCCTAAATTTCTCATTTCCCCCTAATTCTAGTTCTCAATATCACTCATCAATTAACACTACTCACTAGCCTCCACATTATTCATCTCTACCACACATCCACTTCTCACTAGGAGTGCATAGTAGCTAACATCCTTAGCACAATTTTATTTTTTGCATTCTTTGTTCATCATTGGATCTAGCTCTCTCTACGCATGTGACATTGATCTTCAAGGACATGGTCAATATTTACCCTATGTTTATAGTTCTCATTCATTGCATGTGGCTCATCCTTCTTGGTATTCCTTACATCATGGTAGCCTCCTATTGGTCCACATTGACTCTTAGTTCAATAACCTCAAGTGTGTAGTGGCACGAGTCAATCAATAAGTATCATGTGTCCAAGGTGTGATATTATATGATGGGGTTAATTCTTAATTTTTTTAAGTACTTGATTATTCAATATGGTTTGCATAATCATAGGTGAAGAATTCATCACCTATCACGTCACATGAGGAAATGGAAGGCCCAAACTTACATCATTATGATATAGTAACAACTCAAATCGTGGCATAGGTGCTTATGTGTCTAGTGGTGGTCTAGCTCTTATACCAATGGTGTGTTGTGGTTACATATCTATAATGCCACATGGAAACCTTGTGGCGGTCCCAAGTTACTTTTCAACATGGAGGCATTGCATTATTACATGTAGCCGCATATAAATATTGCATTGGGTTGCAGCTAAGTTATCCCTAGTAGCTAATTATTCATGTATCTTTATCTATGCATTACAAATTTTCCATAGGATATTGAAGGATGTGCATTGACTACATGAAGATTCATTCAAGATTTAAAATTTTGAACACTCCACGTATAATAAGATTGAAACAATGTATCTACCATTCTTTAAGGTTTTCTTTTCTGCATGTGAATGGCAACATTCCAAAATGACACTAGTTAGTTCCTTAATTGATGGTTTTATTGATTCCCAACAGATGCTCCTATACTTGGCATTCAATTGGTATGTTTTTGAGCCTACGTATGTGATGAAATTAATGCCCTAGACACCCAAATTTTAGGTCTTATCTTCATAAATTAGGTACTAATGGATATTAAAGGACTATGGGTGTATTTGTTTGGTCTTATATGGCATGGTTGAGAATTTTGGTGACCTATGTGGCCATGTTCTATATTGTAATTACTTCAAAACTGTCAAAAAAATATTACTTAAGCTTATGAGATGACTTGTTTATTGACTTATAAAGTATTATTTACTCACTATTTGACCTAATTCAAACCTACCCATATATGAAAGGAAAAATCTACAATGACTACGCATTAATGAGTTTGAAAATGGAATTTTTTTCTCATTTACCTAAACTTATTTCTACATTTGAGCACCCAAAAGATGACATTTCTTCTTCACTCTATATTACTTTCTATATTCATAAAACAAAGGGGTTATTAAATGATGCCAATGTGATGTACAAGGCAACTTAAGGTATGAAAGAAATGTTGGACAGTGTTCCATACTACTTCAATCCTAAAAAATAACTTTATTGACTTTCATGGATGAAGAAACTTATATTATTTTCCCTATTGTAATTTGATCTATTGATCTAATGTAGATTTCTCTAATCATGCAAGTGTAAATTTATATACATGTAATTATGCACTAATACTGACCTGTGCATAAAACTAATGTGCCTTGACCTTTCACTTGATCTCTATTCCCATATAGCTTAAGGGAGCTAAATATAAAATTATAATACTATATATACCTTATGTTAGCATGTAATTGGGATTGGATGGATAGTTTTGGATTTTTTCTTATTATAGATATGTTCTTACTTGTAAAGACAAATTTAGGGAATCAATTAAAGGTTCAACCTCGGTATTTCATGTCAAGTGGGTGTTGAGTGTCAAGGAAAAAAATAGAATGCAAGGATTTCCTTAATGGCACAAGTTACCCCATGATTGCCTAGATTTATTCATTCAAAAATTATTATATATTTGTTCCCACGGACACATTTTGGTATGGTATTATAATTTTAGTTGGTCTATGAATGGATCTATAAAACTATATCAAATTCTATTTGGTGGATTTTTTAGAATGTAATATATGGATTCTCCTTGTTTACTCATGTTTCTTTAAAGTTGACTTTATCATGTATGTTCGTAGTTACATTAAAAATGTATTGGTTAATTATAGAGAATAGCTTGGGTGATCCCCCAATAATGAGTCCCACTTCTAGGAAATCCTGATTTTTACCTGAAATCACGTATTTTTTAGAAAATTTAAAGATGTAAGCCTTGAGGGGTTCCATCTAAATGGTTTTAATTAGAGAGGGTTAGATAATATCCCTTTGATAGAACCCCTATAGTCTTAAATCATACCCACAATGGAGTCTCCTTCGCACCTATCAAAATGCTAACAAAAAAACACTTTTCTTTACCTTTTGAGGGATCAAATAAAGTCATTTAGAAATTATATTTAGTAAGTATGTAGCCCTTATGTAACGCCCTGGCACACAAACTCCAAAGGACACTATTATATCTAACATTGACGACACAATTTTTTTTTTTAAGATAAGCAAATATGAGTGTACATTAACATATATCACTAGTGATGAAATCATACATATATACATGTCACCTAACTAAGTCCCTTGGGGTAACATGACTGCATTACATTTGAATATCTCTAACATAACACAATTCTCGTAATGATAATCAACAGAATATGATTATTCCACTTAACCCTTATAAATAATTAATAATCAACAACATCTATTACGTTACATAAACATCCTTCACACTTGTGAACTTAATTATAAATATTTCCATAGATACAACACCATTATAGAACATATAATGTAAACCAATAACACATAATAATACCAAGTGTCAATATACATTTCATGAACGGTAAGCATCCATCAACGATCATAAGATAAGGCCAAAGATTACATTCATTACAAATATAATAAGAAGTTACATCGTTCAAGAATTACATTAATACAGAAGTGTTTCCCTACATGAACGGGAATAATACAATAACATAGTATAATACAACTGAAATAAACGAGTACAAAGCGTCAAGACTGGATCCAACTCTGGTACATCTCTAGAGTCACTGCAAATGGTACAACTCTGCACAACTCAATCTTCAACTAGGGACCCAATGGGGTGCGAAGCACATTCCACTCGACCATGTGAACCCTAAGGCCCACCCCCCATGCTAGGAGATGACAAGAAAGGCCCACAACTAAAAATAGTCAAGTGAACAATAGCAAATAAGACTCCACGACAAGAGCAACAACAAACACAAGACAACATCCACTTCCAGAGGAACAAAAGCAACAAGGGGGAAACAACAATATGCAAGGTTGCTAAAGGGTAGATTGTCATCACATGGCTCGACATGGGTTACCCAATGCGGATCTTCATAGGTTACCCACCCCCATCCTGGGTTACCCATGAAACCTCAACCCATCTTTGGCCCCCATTCTTACACATGCGGAATCAACTCACCTTTCATGAATACAAGGTAGTTGATTTTCCATTTCAGGCCTTCTCGTCTCATCTTAAGCCTAAACAAGTGCTTGAGCCATGAGAGAGACATCCATTATTTTTTTATTAGTGTGAATTACTACCCACCCCCTAACTGTTTATTAGGTTATCACTTGATTAACTCAACTTCCACACGAGTTACCCAGGATACCACTTAAGGTTTTGGCCCCCATGGGAAGCCACTTTCCCTATTGGCAACAAAAGCCATAAAATCACATATTGGGTAAGCTAGCTTGCACAAAATATCAAAACCAATAAGTAAAAACACCAAGTGAGGCATGCACTATCTCATGCTAACAATTTATAGTAAGTAAAAACACCAAGTGAGGCATGCACTATCTCATGCTAACACTTTATAGTAAGTAAACCACTTTCAAGTGCAAGGATAAACCCACCAAAGTCAGATTGAACATAAGAACAATAGTTCACAAAGAATCAATCTGAAAATCAATAATAAAGTTACATTTTCTTTCCCCACCTCTGGAAGCCCAAAACTAATGACTACCCAAGAACTCACAAACGATGGTAAATCAAAACAATATGGGTTCCCAAATAAATAGCAACACAATTCAATGAATGAAGACTCCTCCAAACAAATTAACTCAAGAGGAAGTCACATCAAAATGAAACTATTAGAAACCCACCTTTAAATGCACAAATTCAACCCAAGTTTTAATCATAAAGAATAGTAGACAGTTAATTACATTCTATTTATTTGTTCACTATAGAGTTATTTAAGAAATTATATAAACATATTTATAATAACTCAACACTTTATTTATTACAAGCAAACGAGTAAACATGATATCATAATTCAACCAAACTACCTTTTATTCCAAATCAAGATTTAAACTTATATATATTGTAATGTAATAGATACATATTTTAATTTTAAATAAACTACTACAAAAATACATTAAAGACAGAAGTTATGACTGCTAGAATAGCATATAGCTCTAAACCAAAATACACACATCCTCTATATATATATATAAAACATGGGAGCTTTGGAACAAGTCGCAAGCATCCATCAAGCATAAGGATGCATGTGCAATACCATACAAAAACTGCAAGAATAATTAGAAACAATCAAATCTCCAGCCTCACATATAGAAATTGCTTAAAGGATCAAGTTTGCAAGATTTCCAGATAACTATAGCGACTGGATTGTTATCTGATAAAGGAGATCATTGCAGAGTAAACTTCTTGCTGAAAAAAAAACCAAAAAGATAACCTCCCTTTCTTTTCTTTTTCTCCAATTTCAATTAAAGAAGTTATTTTTGTTTTCGAAAACAAAAATCAATAAAAATAACATGTTTCCCATTCCAAAATCAGTTTCAAGTCATGCATGTGCACGCTCTGGTCTTTTTCCAACTTTTCTAGCGTTTACAATTCAGTCTCCAAAAACTTATCTCTTTTATTTAATATAAAATTAAATTATTTCCCCAATCAATTAATTAAAATCTAATGACAATATTATTTATCTTTATTTGTTTTCAATTATTAATTCATTTGAACACGTTATTTAATTTAATAATTAATAATCAAATACATATAGTGTCATTTTATAAACATAGTTTAGTTTTTTTTTTTTTTATTTTTTTTTAAAAGAGGGGTAAAAACTTTATTGAAAATCAAAAGAGTGCATTACAACCAAAACCAAGGGGGCAAGCCCCAAAAAACCAAGGAAGCCCCAAAGCAGGAACCAACACAACATCAACTATCTTCCAATATCCTGCTATCCTCCTCAAGGATTCTATCCAAGTCTTGACATAACTAAGGGGAGACCTGTGTCCAATCCTCTATCTTCCAGCTAGTATCATGCTCGGAAGCCCATTTAGCCAAACAGTCAGCAACCCGATTCCACTCCCTCGGGATATGGACAAAAGAAACCGCCTCCATCCTGGAGCAAACCTGAAGAATACTTTGAACAACTAAAGCCAACTGCCAATTAATATCAGACATCTTTCGCTCATTCAACAGATTAATTAAAATTTGTGAATCAGCCTCACAAATAACCTTATGCCAACCCAAAGCAAGGGCCTGCTCCATAGCATAAAGAATCACCAAGCCCTCCATGAGATTGATCATCTTCTCCCCCTCACGAATAGAGAACATAAAAATCATTGAACCCCTTGAATCTCTACCAACCCCACCAATCCCAGCAGGCCCAGGATTGCCTCTAGAAGATCCATCAGAATTGATCTTCAAGACTCCAGCTAGAGGAGGAAGCCATCTACCCAGTCGTTGCACTCTCTTAGCCCCATGTCTGCATCTCCTGGAACCCCCTGAAGAAGATTGTCTCCCTTGAAGTCACAATCTATCAACCAACTCAGCATCCTCTTTCCCCAGGGGGAGAGACACTTCACTCTTGGCCACAACCGACTCCTGTATCATACCTAATATACGCATCCACACCTATTGACCCACCAAATTAACACCACGGAATATTCTACGATTCCACTCCAACCAAGTCTTCCAGAGAAGAAAAGTAGGTCCCGCGTACCAGACCTCCTGCAAAAAGGAGGCCGGCGAGGGGGGTCTTCCCAGACTATCCCAGAACTCAACCAAAGAGGAAGCATGAACACAAGGTTTCTTCCAAACCTCCCACCACCAATGCCAAAGTTGCACAACAAAGGGACATCAGAAGAACAAGTGTGAGGAATCCTCTTCCGCCTTCCCACAGAGAACACAAACTAAAGGCCCCTGGAAACCCCTTTTACAGATGTTATCCCAGGTCAAGCATCTATTCCACGCTAAAGTCCAAACAAAACAATTACATTTAGGCCATGATAGCTTACTCCACACCCTCTTCCACCACTGAACCTCCGCCCTAGCCAACTTCTGATCCAGCAACACTTGATAGCCCCAAGCAACAGAATAACTCCCCTTGGGATTATGAGCCCAAGCAATAATATCCTCTTCCTGAAGGGAACTACAACGCCTGCTATGAAGAATCACATGAAGCTTGGCCTTGCCTACCTCCTCACCCACAACCGGCCACTAGGTGGGATCCTTCCAACAGGCCTTCTCCAACTGCCCATAAAAAGAAAATGACTTGAAGTCACTCACCCGAGACCAACCAGCCGCAAGAAAAATCTGGCTCAACGGTATCAGGTGAGGAAACTGAGATATAAGCGGAGGGAAACCATCCCAAGAGTCAGAGCAAAAAAGAGCTTTTGAGCCCTGACGACATATCCAAAATAAACCCTCCTTAATGAGCTTCGCACCCTTCTGAAGAGTACTCCAAATCACCAAACCTTTCCCCTCAAGAGGGTACCTAAGGAGATCATGCCGAGGGACGCCAGGAAAATACTTATGAGATAAAATCCTAGCCCACACCTGATCCTGCTCCACACACCAACGCCAGAAAAGCTTAGCAGCCACAACCACTCCAAACAAAGAAGATTGTCGAAGTCCCAAGCCACCATACTGCTTAGGACTACACACCTCTTCCCACTTGACCAGGCTCCACTTGGAGGTCGAAAAGCATCCAGCCCATAAAAATTGTCGCTCAAGAGAGTCCAACTCCTTAAGAAACCCAACCGGAGCCACTTGAAGCATACACCTGTAAACAGGGAGTGCTTGCACAACTGATTTAAGAAGCTGAACCCGCCCAGCAAAGGACAGCCATCTATGAGTCCAGTGATTGACTTTCACCCGCAACTTATCAATGATATTCTGCCAAGAACCCTTGGGAAGACGACCAACAGAAATAGGGATGCCTAAATACATAAAAGGGAGAACTCCTATCTGGAATCTCAAAATGTTAGCAATTCTTCTCTGGATGGGGGCAGGCATATTGAAGAAGAAGATGGAAGATTTGTCCTCATTAATCAATTGCCCCGACG
The DNA here is from genome assembly GCA_007258455.2 of Sequoia sempervirens. Classification (NCBI taxonomy): domain Eukaryota; kingdom Viridiplantae; phylum Streptophyta; class Pinopsida; order Cupressales; family Cupressaceae; genus Sequoia; species Sequoia sempervirens. The sequence continues at coordinate 64,642,650 of VDFB02075321.1, read as the reverse complement.
CCACCAAGTAAACATCCAACAACTATCTCAAAAAGGTAGCTTCCTTGACAGTAGCCATCCCCATCAAGGCAGTATCATCAACAAACTACAAATGAGACTGTAGAGGCAAGTCTCCACCCCAATGCCAACCCTGAATGTTCCCAGCCCCAACATTTCTTTTCAGCAAACGCCCAAGACCTTCAGCAAAAAGAAGAAATATGTACAGGGATAGGGGATCCCCTTGGCGAAGACCCCGAGATGCCCCAAAAAGCTCAGAGTGATCTCCATTTATCAGTACCGAAAAGGATACTGACATAACACAACTCATAACCCATTGGATCCAATCAGCACAAAATCCAAAAGCACCAAGGATCTTCCGAAGGAAGGACCATCTAACCCTATCATAGGCCTTAGCCATATCTAATTTGATAAACATAGTCTTCTCTTGTGAACTAGCCATGGAGTGGATGGTCTCAGTAGTAATAACAACCCCATCCAAAAAATTTCGACCAGTGACAAACCCACTTTGCTCCTCTGAGATCAACACTTTAAGCCACTTCTTTAATCTCTCAGCCATTAACTTTGCAATAATCTTATAAGCCACATTGCAAAGGGAAATAGGCCTGAACTGAGTTAACCTATCCGCACCTTCACACTTAGGGATGAGAGCAATGAAAGTGGAATTAAGAGCACGCAACATCTGCTTGTTCCTCTGGGATTCCTGAACAACTGCTAGAAGGTCCAACTTTATGATTTCCCAGAACTCTTGGAAGAACTCTATTGGGAAACCATCCGGACCAGGGGCTTTTCCCCTCTTAATCTGAAACACAATCTCCTCCAGCTCCTCTAGAGAAATCTCCCTCATCAGATCCTCATTCGCTTCCCTAGAGACCAATTGAGGGATACACGAAAGAACCTGTTCCTCCTCGATCGAACCCCCTCGAGAGTCCTCTTTGAAAAGAGCAGTGAAATACTGTGATGCCTTAGTTGCGATGTCTTGGAACGAGACAACACGATCCCCTCTGTCGTTAACTAACACAGAGATAGCGTTACCATGCCTCCTGGCCTTCACAAAATTAACGAAAAAAGTAGTATTTTTGTCCCCTTCCTGCAACCAGTCAATCCGAGCCTTTTGCTTCCAATATATCTCCTCCCGTAACTCACATTCCTCAACCACCTTCAAAGTTCTAGCCTCTTCTTTCAAAAGATCCTCAGTAACCCCATTATCTCGAATCAATCTTGTAACAGTGTTTAGCTCTTCTTGGGCAGCGACCTTATCATGAAAAATATTGCCAAAACACCGACGATTCCACCTTTTAAGCTGATACTTGATAAATTGAAGAAGCTTAGCAAAGGTATACATTGCAGTACCAAAAGCAGGTCTTCCAACCCTCCACCACACACTTACCTGGTCAAAAAGAGTAGAGTCCCGTAACCACATAAGCTGGAATTTGAAGGAAGGGGAACGAGGAGCGCGAGTCAAGATGATGCTAAGCTTGATAGGCCAGTGGTCCGAGCCCCTCCAATCTAGAATTTCAGAGGAGGTTGACCATAAGTCACCAACCCAATAACAGGAGACCAAGAACCGATCAAGCCTCTCAGCAACACAGTCTTCACCAGTTCACCTATTATTCCAAGTAAAACGACCATTACTAGGCTGGACATCAATAAGATTAAGATCAAAAATGCTATCCCTGAGAAGCAGAGCAGAAGGTTCCAATCGAACAATTCCCCCCCTTTTCTCAGACAACTCCACAATAGCATTGAAATCCCCAGCCAGAATCCAAGGGTGGTAGGGGGCCAGGCTACAAACATATCGAAGATGAGACCAAAGAAGTTGCTTACCCTGATACTCAATAGGCGCATACACATTGGAGAGAAGAATACATTCTCCAGTCACATAGCAAGAAGCCACCAACGAAATAGCCGACCTAGAAGACATCCACCAGAGATGATAGATCCTCTGTGGATTCCATAAGCAAGCCACCCCCCCGGAGGCACCATGAGCTCCAACACACTGACACTCGCCATACTTCCACAACTTAGGTACCATATTCACCATACTCTCTACAGAAAGCTTAGTTTCCTGAAGAAAAAGAACATCAGGAGATTGATTCCTAACCAAATCACGAACAGCTTTTTGTCGGGGGCCACTGTTCAAGCCCCTTACATTCCAAGATATAACAATCATTTCTGAGAACACAAGAAGTGAGAATCCAGGGTCTTAACTGCCCCTGACTCCACCAGAGTCTCCCCAGTTGATTTAATCTTTTCTAAATCCTTTTTCCTACCCAGCTTGGGATTCTTCTCACCAACCCCTTTCTTTGGATCCTTTTGTAGAATACCCATGCGAGAAGAGGAGTTGGAGCTTTTTCCCGCTTCCACATTGACCTTTAAAGGCAAAGGAGAACCCTCTCCCCCATTCGTCAAAGTCCCAAGCACAGGATCCTGTCCAACCGAAACAATCAACTGCTGATCCATGTCCATCTGCCCAACACCTGAGTCCTGCACAACCTGAATAACCTCTGAAGGAGGCCCATTCTTTCCTGAACCCATAGTGCCTTGATCCAAGTTCACCAAACCTGGATTCACTTCTTGCTGGTTGAGATCATCCAACACCTCAAACCTGTTAAAAGAAGCATCATCCTGCCTCTCCCCCAGAGTCCTCTTTTGCCCTCGATTTCTGTTACGAGCTTTGACAGGAATAAATCCATCTTCTGCACTACCATCACCTGGAATAGGCTCCTTCCCCTTATCAGCCCCCGGTGAATTATGAGGATTATTGCCAGATTGGGGCCCAACAGGCTTAGCCTGAGGACATCTACGCTACAAGTGTCCATACTCATGACAAAATCGACACCGAAAAGGCAGAGTTTCATAGTCTATCTATTGCACCCATGTATATGATCCTGCACTCACCTCCACCAAATCTGGCAATGGCATGCTTAAATCAAGTTCAACACAGATACGGGAAAAAGTCATTACCTTTTTAAACTGTGTTTGTTGTGAAGACCCAACTGGTTTACCGAGCATTGAAGCCACCAAACGTAGGACATCCTCTCGCCAACATTCGACAGGAAACCATGGCAGACGAACCCACACTGGAACCCTGTTTGGGAGCTCCTCAGTCGGATTGAAACCTGCATGCCACGGCTTCATAAATAAGCCCACTTGGTTATAGAAATAGGGACCTCCCTCAAAAACCATATTACGATCAGCCATGCAATCAAATGAAACCATAAAGTAATTATTAGCTAGGAGTCTTATCTCCATTTCTCCTTCCAGGAACCAAGTCCGCTGAGCCCAAGATTCCAAAAATTGCAACGAGACCCTTAAACCCATAAACTTACAATAAAAGGAGTGTTTCAAATAATAATCAATATCATCCGCCAGCAACTCCATCGGAATAACCAGTTTCGGTCTCTCCTTACATCTTTCCAAACACCCGTTAATTTTTGAAATTCTAGGTCCTCCAGACAATCCAGAACTATTCATCTCTTGACCCGGCGTAAACAAATTATTATCAAAAACCTTAGCACCCTGTTCCAATGGTTTCAATCCAAAAGCTAATCGAAAATCCATCTTGGGGCTAATCCCAGATGACTCCCCTCATGACATGACTCAGAACAATATCCAACTCGGGCATGCAAGCCCCCAAAACAAGAGATAGGAGGAGGACACTCACGCGAGGATCACCTCTATACCCCTCCAGCTTCACCCACCACCCTCCAAAGCGCACAAGTTTCAGCTTCAAAATGAACCACCGGACCCCCAAGCAGGAAATCACAAAGCCACGGAGAGGGGCAGCGTACCAAACCCCACACAACACCCAACAGCCTCCGCCCCACCCGAGCCAAGCAGACAGAGTGAACCCACCCAAGCGACAGCACACCAAGATCCGCCCGGATGCCACCGCACACAGCAGATACAAGCCCGAAACAGCCAGCACAAACCCTACACCCACCTTCGCGCGCCAAGGGAACCAGCAACAAAAGTCAGAAGACAACCATGCACCCCCCAGAACGCAGGAAAAGACCCCCCCCACGGCGCACCAGCAAGATCACACGAAGAGCGAGCTAGGGCACGGACGCCCTAGCTCAACCTGCACAACTCGACATCGCCATCGCACCACCAACATTCATCGTGGCATCGATGGAGGAAATGAGTTCACTACTATAAACATAGTTTAGTTAATTATCAATTCAATTCCCATTTAATTTAAGTTACCTTTTAATCCATTTTAATTTAATTAAATTGATTAATCAAGATTAATCAAAATATTAATTTTATCGCATAATTCTGAAATCAAATTAAGTAATGTTAATTTTAATGTCCTACTTTGGCCAAAAAGTGGGACATAGTATTGTGAGCTAACCTGACACATTTTTGGTATGGTATTATAATTTTAGTTGCTCTATGAATAGATCTATAAAACTATATCAAATTCTATTTGGTGTTTTTTTATAATGTAATATATGGATTCACCATGTTCAATCATGGTTCTTTAAAGTTGACTTTGTCATGTGCATTCCTAGTTACATTAAAAAATGTATTGGTTAATTATAGAGCATAGCTTATGGTTCATGAATGAATGAACTATTTTTCATATTTTGTATTGGAATGCTTGTACAAGAGGTCTAAAACTTGACTCATTTGACCTAATAATTAAGGCACTAGTCTTTTTATCCTTGTCCACCCACTGATATACTCAATAATTAAATATGTCTCTTTGTGTCAATTTTAGTGTAGAATTTATCCAACCCTCTCTAGTAATCTATGGTATTACTTGTGATGAATCATTTGTGAGCTACAACTGATTAAGTGTCAAGTGATTCATGTGAGAGGGGTTATAGGGTGCATATGTGTAGGTAAAATATAAGGGGGGTCATCTTTGGTTATATATGTACTTGTTTTTATATTTAGTTTAAGTGCATAGCTATCTCATATTCTTATTAGTAAGGTCAAGAGGTATGCTCATGGCTAAAATTAGGAAATGGTTATTGAAGGTCTGGTTGTAACTCTTTCATTTCTCTTTAATTGTCTTGTGACCTTAAATGAAATAGTTTCCTAGGTTTAACAAATCCTAGAGCAGAAGAGGATGTGCCCTCCCCTATCAATTGGTCCTCTTATTTTATAAACCTACCCCTTTAGCAATGTAATTTTATTCCCTTTATATTGGTAATGAATGTCTTTTCTAGATATTAGAGCAACAACTTTGAGAAATAACACATCTAGTAGAGACCTCTATGTTTGGTAATGATGTAAAAAAAACCACCCAATCCACAACTCACAAAATAACAAAGATTAAACAAGGAGAGAAACCATTTCAAATTAAATCTAAAACTTCTTTCATTCAAATTTATACAAATACAAATTGCTCAATACATTTTTAAAATCAAATCTCCATAAATTTTCTCCCTGTAGCTTCTTCTTGCTGCTCCAAAGCTCTCTTTGTTGTTGTTCAAACCTTCATATGGCTCTTCTCTTTCTCTTCACCTCTCACACACTAGTGCCTTATCTTCTCTTCACTAGTGTTGCTCAGCCTTGCAACACAAAACTCTCTTTCTCTTCACCTCTCACATACGGGTGCCTTATCTTCTCTTGAATGGTGTTGCTCAACCCTGCAACAAAAAACTCCCAATGATACCTCTATAGAGGCATCTTTCTCCTTCCCCTCCCTCACAAACTCCTTCCCACGTTTTTCTTCAAAAACCCTCGAAAAATGCATTAAAATTTATCAATTATTGCCTCAAAATGGTTGCCCCACTCTCCCCAAGCATAGCTATCCATATTCTAAGTTTATGCAATGTTAAATGAGACATTTTAAGCCTCCATTAACTCCTTCAACTGTTGTCTTTACTCCCAAGGGCATTTTTCTCTATTTTGGGCATTTTAAAAGCTCTAAAATCTTTATTTTTTGCCTCTTTTATGTTCCAAACGCCCCCATATTATTTACGAAATAGATAAATAGTAAATGAAGGAATAAAAAACCAATATTTAATTTCCATGACTCTCATAATACTCTTCCACAATAAAATTGATCAAATTGGTACTTTGGAAGTGTCGAATTGGGTGCTGACAAGCAAAAAAAATGAAAGTTCTTTGATTTGCATGAAAATTGGTGTGCAACCTTGGAATGGTACCCCGTGGACTCCTACAAAATTATTTTTCTTTAGCCCTCCAAAATCATAAGATTTTAAACTTTTCGTAAATTGCTGACAATTTTTAACAAACTTTTGGCAATAAAATATCCCAAACTGAAAAAGATATGACTTTAATTCTTTTTTCACATTTCACATGCTATGTCCATGAATGTCTCTACCAAATAGTTCTACTCCAATCCTTACAAGGTTTCCAAAAAAAAAATTTGAAAGCTACCCACGGAGCCTTAAAACGATGATTTGATAAAAACTGAATGTATTCAAATTTGAACACACCAAGAGCTTTCCAAAGTTGAGAGATGTCAAATGAACCCCAAAACACAGAAAAACTAAATTCAAACCTGAAGCTTGTTTTTGGTTGATGTTGATTGTCAATCTTCCCGGATGCTCATGCATTAGGTAAAAAATCTATGTTCACTAAAAATAGAAGATAAATAATAATTAAATAAAAATATTATAAATTATACATTTCAAAAAGCTTACTCCAATTACTTCAATCTTGTAAATTTTCATGTTATGGTGACTTCATTTGATAGTCTAAGCCTTGCTTCAAATAAAATATTATTTTAAAAATTATGTGAAAAAATGGGGAATTGAAGAAACCTTCATTTAAAGGTCCCTTCTTATAAATATTTGGAATGTGCAATACTTAAAATGGGAAAAAAAAATTTCTATCAAAAAAACCCTTCATTTCAACAGTCACCTTCACTCAACCCCTATTTACATGTTTATCATGGCATGTGCAACTATTACATTTGACAAAAATTTACTTTCAATTATATTTTTATGGATGTATATACCTTGTTCTAAAGATCCAATTTTTCATAAGCTAATAATATACTAGCAAATTTTATGGATTTAAGCCTTACACCTACTAATTGTATTTGTTGAAAATTTTCTAAGGTTTTTTTTGTTAAACCCATTTTGTACATATCCTACAATCATACCAATCCATGACACATCTCTTTTAGAAATTTTTAAAATAATTCATGTGCCTTGTGTATGCTTCCACATTTTACATAAATTTCTACGAAGGTACTTACAACAAAAAACATGAGAAAAAATTACATTTGGTTAATGTTTTTATAGAAGTATATCTATTAATCTAAAGCTCTCATTTTGTCATAGGTAAGGAGGATGTTGGAAAAGGTTGTGGAATATATATTTACATCTTCCAATTGATATTTTATTACAATTTTATAGTGTACTTTAAATAAACTCATTTTGTGTATATACTACAATCATTGTCATCCATAAAACCATTTTTTTTTAGGTATTTTATCAGACAGTTTGTATGCCTTATGTATGCTATATTTGTCACACATATGTACTAGGGAATTTTCAACTACTATGTAAATCAAAATACCCCTTTCCATTAAAATTTTATGGATCTCCATACCATATTTTAAAGCTCCCATTTTTTCACAAGCTTGGAGGATGCTAACAAAGGTTATGGAGATTGGATTTATACCTTCTAATATATTTGCTTAAAATTTTCCAAATCCTTTTCAACTAAATTATTTTTTACACATAAAATAACCATCTCATTCCATGAGACAATGTTTCTTTGAGGTACATTTTTGAAAATACTTAAAGGCCCATCAAGAATTAAATTTTGTGTATATCCTACAATTATGGTATTCCATAAGGCCACACTTTTTAGGCATTATATTAAATATTTTTTGTTACTTTTGTATTCTCCCATACTTCACATACATATCTACTAGGTATTTCCAATTATAACACCCAACATAAATCTCCTTTCTAACATTCTTTGATGGATTTCCACACCTTGTTTTAAAGCTCCCATTGTGGCATTAGCTAGAAGGATACTAACAAATATTGTGAAATTCAACTTTACACCTCTCTTGAATTTTCTCAAAAAAAAAGTTGTATATCCTACAATCATTGTATTCCATGAGACCATGCTTCTTTGAGGCATATTTTCAAATAGTTCAATTTTCTTGTGTATTCTTTGATCTTTTGAATAAATACCTATGAGGAAAAATTCAATGACTAATATCTAAAACAAAATCATCTTTCAATTATGTTTTGATTGACATTAATACCCTATTCCAAAGCTCCCATTTTGGCACAAGCTAAGAGGATATTGGCAATAGATATTACACTTGATATTGTATTTTCTTTAAAGTTTCTAAGGCTTTTTTTTTTAAACCTAATTTGTACATATCCTAAAATCATTACAATCCACAAGACTGTGTCTCTTTGAAACCTTTTGTCAAATAGTTTCTATGTCTTGTGTATACTTTCATATTTTAAAGACAAGTATACCAAGCACTTGCAACAACATTAGACCAAAAAAATATTTTGATTATGCTTTTATGTAAGTTCATCCATTTTTCTAAATATCCCATTTTGGTAGAGGATGGGAAAATTCTACGAAAGGTTATGGAAACCAACTTCGTTGTAGAAATCCTAGCCATTTTTTAAGAGATCATGAGGAGGAGAAAAAAAGGATATTCCAATGATGAGTCTAAGAATTCCTCCCATGATGATGATAATTCCTTTGACATGGATTTGGTTACACATGCATCAAAAGGTGTGAGATTCATTGAATCCAATTCACATGACCTCACATAGAGGTTGGTTTACAAAATATGAAGAATGAAATTGTGGGAAAGTGTATGAGTCTCATCCAAAAATTGTTGTCCATAGAAGAGTCTTGATTCAATTCCTTGATGGACAAATTAAAGGGATCAATGTTGTACTACATATCCTTGGTTTGTAATAGAACTTAATTTTTATAAGCAAATTGAATTATTTAAGTGTGCAAGTTGTTTTATCTAGTGGAGGGTGCAAAATGGTCAAATGGGCTATGGTTCTTGATAAGGATGTTCATATAGGCACTATGTTTCAACTACATAAATGCATGGTTTAGTGTAATAGTTAAAATGCTCTTGTAGTGAAGAGATCTACAGAATCTTCATCTTCACCATTAGAACCAATAGTGAATAGGAGCATTGCATGTAGTTCTAATCTTTATGTTTTATGGGTACCTAAGGTTGCTCATGCTTTGGATACTAAGCTTTCAGCTAGAAATAAAAACCATGTTATGGCACTAGATGATTATTGAGGGGTTAGATGATTGTAACCTTGAGTTTATTTATTGAGGAATTTTTATTTATGGAAAAAAAATCATGTTTAGTTTTATTCTAATTCTCTTAAATATTCTCAACTATTGGACTTGATAAATTCTAAGATTTATTGCCATATTAATGTTCCTTTACTTTCTAAAGTTATTTTTCCTTATAAATAAATGTGAATTGTTCAATCAATTTAAAGAGTTTAAAGCTCTTGTAGAATACTTAACTTAGAAGTAACAAGGGTATGATTTATGAATTAAATTCAAATTTAGACACAATTTGAGATGAAGGATTTAATGGAAGATAGGTTTATCTTGAGGATGGAGATTAATTCCAATAATTCCCAGTGTGTAGATCTCTTTGAACTCTACAACTTTTAAAAAAATGCCCCAACAACCTCCCAAATCAAAAGTTATGACCTCTAAAATTTGGTTTGACAACTATGACCATACACCAAAAATTGTCACAATTTTTTTCTTAGAACTTTATTTATCTTATTAATGTTTGATAGTCTCAACTGAATACTCAAGATTCCACAACAACCAAACCAAGCCCTTTTTTCCTCTAGGATTCATTTTTCTTAAAGAACATTTCAAAAACATAATCCTATGAACCATGTCTCCATCCTTCATAGAATGGGTAACATAATGGCCATACGAGCCAAATGAGGAAAAGAATAAAAATATATACTATGGACAGAGACTTTGACTCAATAAGACCAATTCGGGTCTTGAGTCACCTATAGAAAAATCACAGCACACCCAAAATACTAACCGAGGATTTTCTATAAGTCCAAAAGATCTTATACCCTTCCTTGGATTTCAAGCAATCAACCAAGTACAAGACCCCAAAGAATTTTGAAACACTAAAGGACCTTGTACCTTTCCTTGGGTTTTGGGCATCTTTCCAGGTACAAGTCCAATCCTCCTTGAGGATTCTTCTAAGCATCAAGAGACTACCATATTTTATCTTGATACTTATATTAAATATTTCTTCATTATCTTAATCAAAGGATTCTCTTGAATTATTAAATCTTGTATTATTAATCAAGTTATTATAATATTTCTTAGGCATGCCCTAATCCCCATGCCCAAACACCTGAGTACTAAGAACTTCCTTCGTTTTCCAAACTGCCTGTATACCCTACTTCCAAACGGGATCAAAGCGTAAAATATATAGTTCTATTTTCTACTCTAAGTTTGATGTGAACTATTGTGTGGGTGCACGGTCCTTTCTAGGGCCCCTTTTCCCCAGACAGTTCTGTTGTGACTACTAGCCACAAAGGGAATCAATAATTATAGGTAAATGGTCACCATGACTATTATTTGTTTCTTAAAATCAACTAATTCCTAGTCCTAACATAATGTCACCCTTGAAGCCATTGGAACTACATTTTCATTCTCATGATTAAATATCAAATAAATTACGAATAACATAAACAAATTAAATTAAATTCTAATAAACCTTACAAAGAGTTTCACTAAGTTTAAACTAGCAAATTTTGGTTCATTTGATTAATCTTTTTAGATTATCAATCCAAGAGAGATTACCCATCCCTTGGATTTTAATATAATCAAGATGACCCTTATTTCTCCAAAGGGATGATGCCACAGATGTCATTGTTGCAGTTGTGTTAGGTAATAGATGCAGTAGCTCAAAGCGTGATGACATTACCCATAAATGTGAACCAAAGGCATCATAGATACCAAACGCTGCTAGTTTTAATTTCAAATTTCTTATTTAAGGTTTCTATCTAAAAGAAATAAAATAAAGATCATACTAATTTCTTGAATATAAATGATAAATATTTTTGTAAAATAAATTTAGTTAATACTGATTATTTTGAAAATAAACACTAATTACTTTTGCATAGATAACCTTTTTTAATTTTGATTGCCTTGAAAATCAATTTTTTCAAAGTTAAACTAATATTAATTACCTAAAATACACATGTTAATTCTTTTGTAATATAATTTAATACTAATTTTTTTAATTAATACTACTTTGAAAGTAAACTATACTAATTAATTGAAAATTGCCTTTGTAATAGAAACCACCTTTTAACAATTTCCTAATGAGTATATCTATATCAATTTCATAAAAAATAATTTTGAAATATTTAAATAATTTTCTTTTTTTTAAAATAGAATTCTCAATTATGTTAAGTTACATTACAAATTTATCCAATCCTAATTTTCCTTAATAACTAATAGTGATTTCTAAAACCTAACTATGCTAATCTTTTTAAAAAATTACTTTTGTAGATATAATTGAACTTAACTATTCTAATGCTTGAAAGTTTCTTTTAAAATATGAATTTAGTTAATATTAATTCATTTTCAAGATAAATAAACGTAAACTACTTTAAACACTTAAATTACTTTTACATTTATATGAATTTAACTCATACTAATTCTTTTTGAAAATAAATAAACTTTAAAACTATGTTAAACACACAATTATTTTTTTCTAAATATAAAGTTAGCTAACACTAATTCATTTTTAAAATAAATGCATTTAAACTATTCTAAACATCTAAAAATTACTTTTGAAAATATTAATTTAACTAATACTAATTTCTTTAAAAATAAATAGTAATTGTAAAATAAATTTAACTCATATTAAATAAATTAAACCAATACTTATTACTCTTGAAAGTAAATAATAATTAATTTTGTAGAAAATATTAATTTTTAAAACCTTCTCAAAATATATTAAAATCAAATCACCTTAAACCAAAGGATTAGTTCTTGTTTTTGAATCATCAATATCCACAGGGCCAAGTGAGAGCATACAACAATTATATAATCCTTTTAATCTAATTGACCTAATTGGTTTAATTAAATAATGCAAATTATTTAATTTTAACCCTAAGTCCTCTTATTTAATTAAATAACCTAAACTATTTAATTAAATATCATATTTTCATCTCCTTTTCGTTAAATAAATCAATAATTTAATGAATACCTCACATTCCTCATCTTGCACATTCAAATTTAGTTTTAATTAACTAAATTGCTAATTTCCCTTGATGTTCTAAAAGGTTCCTTCTCATTTGTAGAGTGGAGATTTCAAGAGTTAGTACTCAAGCTAGTCAGTTAGTAGGAGTTAGCTATAGGAGAGGAAGAACTGGAGATTGTTGAGCAAATACTAGATAACTTAATGAAGATAGATCATTGATTGGGTGAATTTCTATGCTATCTTTAAAAGTATCATGGTTTCTTGCTTCTTGTTCTCAATTGTTAGTTTCAGTTCTTTCATAATAATGGTGAAATGATAATGATGTTTGATGAATTTGTTGCTCATACCTTTTGCAATTTGTTGATTGTAAGTTGCTTTGTAAGGTTAGTATGAGCTGAATATTGCACTAAGTTCAACTATGAATATTTGTTCATATTGCGCTAGCAATTCGGTATATGAATGAGTGTTCATAGTCTAAAAATATTTTAGTTTCCTTTGAAGACTGCATCATTTCTATGTAGTTGTAGGCTTGTCCTTGATCAAGCAAGAATTGGTTTCATGGGAATTTGTCCATCTACAGCATTAGCCATTATTACATTTGATCTTATGTGTTAGATTAGGATCTCTCTCGACCGTTAAATTTTTTGTTATTTCTTTGAAATCTGTATTAATTTTAGAATTGAAAGAATCACTTCATAGGCACATTTGATGATAAATCATTTTCAAATCTCTGATCTAGAAATTATAGCTAAGATTTGTACACATTTTTGAGATTTCACAAACCCTCATTTAAGTTTAACACTTCCAGTATTGTTGAATTGTAAGGCCCCTTGTGATTACCAGCAAATCACATCATCACTGAGTTGTTTTATGCATTGTCAAGACTTGACGTTAGAGACCTTGGGGTTATTTTCTGAAGTTTGTTTGTAGATAATCACCTTTCAAGAGAGATAGAACATCTTTATTTTATCTATGTTTTGAAGTGCTAAAACACTCATCAACAGGTATAAGTATGAGTTAAGTTGTTGAAGGAGGTTAAGATAGATGCAAGAGAGATGTGAGTAATGAATGTGGTGCAAATTACAGAAGTGTAAGGTGTGAATTTGAGTAGAGCAGTGCAAAATTCAAAGTGTCAAATTAATTAGGACTTCACTTGATAATTTATTAATCATTAATTAATTATTAAGTCACTTATTACTTTATTCAATTAAGATAAACTTAGTAGTGCTTTTTTTTTATGAATAGGCAGCTATCTATATTAACTTAAATATAAAGATACATATTCACAAAAAAAGGGTGGGTGGTAGAAAGGCACACCCCAAGAGTCATATGGGAAATGCCCAGAAAATCAACAGATCATGTGGGATAAGCCCAAAAGTCCAAAATTACAAAGATAAAAGGCCATTAAGTGGCCAAAGTAGTGCCAGTAAAGCCAGGAGGGTCTCTGTCATCCAAATTTTTCCCCCATACATCGGCGGGGTCTGGAGTGATGTCAGGAGGAGAACCCCAACCATCATCAGCATATTTTCTCTTTATCTTCTTCCTCACACTGGGGCAAGATTACAAGTGCCAGACATGGGAACATTTTACCAGTAATTGGCCAACCAGAGCCAGAAGTAGGAGGATCATCAGAGGGCCACCTTGAACCACCACTGCCGCTCCCCAAAGCACCGCCAGAAGGCCACCCCTGGCTAGCCCACGGCGGAGGAGAACGGTTTTTCCAAGGAGTGCGAGAATCCTGCCGAGGCGGGGGTTGTGAACAGAGACGCGCAGAGCCACTCCGCTGTCGGCCACAGGAAGAGGTGGGCGAAGCGGGGACCTAAGCAACAGTACAAAGCGCATTACCCCAGTGGTCCAAGAGAACTTGGAGGTGAGCAACCTCAAGTGAAACTTTGTTAGCTTACACTTGAACCTATAAAGGCACATTAGAGCAAATCATAGCTTTAGCATATAAAGATACATGAATATCCATTTGAGTATGTGAAAAAATGCAAGCATTTCTGTCTTTCCAAATATTGAAGAGAATTTCCACCTTGAAAGTGTGCCAAAGTTGGGTGAATTTTGCAGGAAATCTGGGAGAATCTCCTAGCAACACCATATGCCAAGAGAAAGGTTTTGTCCGAAAGGGCCAAAAAAATTCATGAATCCAAGTCCAAAGTTGTTGTGCTCTGCGACAAAACCAGAAAAGATGCTTAAAATTCTCAGCTTTCCCACAAAAAGTGCAATGAGGGTCCTGGACCCCCAGGTGGACCAATCAAGAGCCCACAAGCAAGCCCTTGAAAAAAATACACCAGGAAAAGTGGGAAAACTTTGGCTCAACACTTGCAAACCAAGTGGCAGAAAATCTCTTACGCTAGACATGAGTGGGGGATTGAAGAAGCCACCTCTGGTTCAAACTCTGAATCATAGGAAAATGTGGTGAGAGCTACCTATAACCAAGCCGAGGCTTGTAGTTCCTAAAAGTGGTGTCTGGATACCACTTCCAGTCTTTCCACCAAGGTTTGTTCCCACAAATTCTAACCTTATGAAGCATTTCAATAGGAATGACACTCACCAAACCATCATAAGTAGCATGGTCCTAGTTATGAAGCTTGTACTAGGCACGAAAAACTTCCCACGACATAATACACATAGTGGGTCTGGAAAAGATCTATTGCAGGGTCTAGATACCCTTTTTGTGAAATTTGAGTGCCTTAAGCCTGGGTGACTTAGCCAACGGCTGACCATTGCTAGCAAAAAGAGGCAACCACCAAATATTGTGTTGGTTGAGAGAGAGCCCATCTCGAAAACCAGAGCCAGCCCAACGGAGCCAAGGTTTGACAACTTTCCAAGTCTGCCAGATGCTTTTGGCCACAAAAGTCCCAACAATCTAGACCGGTTCATCCATGACCAGAAGGGTTTGAAAGCCAATTCCCTTCCAGGAAGGTCTATGTGCAAGGAAGTCAGATTGAATACTATGCCTGAGAAGAATTTTTCATGCCCCATCCCTAATAAGGGCGCGAATAATCCATTTAACACACAGAGCAGTCCCTTGTTGTTGAGTAGACAACAACTCGAGACTTCCCGAGTCTTTGGGAAGGCAGCAGAATTCCCAAGCCACACGATGAAACCCTTTGTGAGATTCAGAGGAGGCCCAAAGAAAGTCACCAAGCAGTTTCTCAAGCTTTCCATAAGCAGCTTTGGAGGGTCCCAGCAAGAAGAATAATAAACATGGGTGGCCGCCAGGATTTTGGAACACACCTAGAATTTCCTTGCTAAAGAGAGGGGCTTGGTAACCCAATAAGCAAGTTTTTGTTCAACTCTGGAGAGCACGGCTTGCCAAAGCTCAGTCGGAGACACCTAAAAAGTAAAGGGAATGCCTAGAAACCAAAAAAATTCACTAGGCCTAATCCACTTCCAACCATACTGTTGCAGCCATAGCAGAGAGGGAAAGATAGATTGTCAGTAACACAAAGATTTATACTGTTGGATGGCAAAGCCAGAAGCAAGACAGAAGGTATTAAGACACTCAAGAGCCGCCGGAATGGAGTGTTCATCCTCCAGAAGGGTGAGGAATGAGTCATCAGCAAAATGGTCATTAACAAGCTGAGCCTGAGAGTTGGGCAGAGAAATGCCCTTGAACCGCCAGTGGGAAGCCGCATTGGCCAAAAGGTAAACAAAACCCTCAGCTGCAAGAACATATAAAGAGGGGGCCAGCGGGCACCCTTGCCGAATGGAACAAAAAATTCCAAAGGTAGAGGATTGACGGCCATTGATGGTGATACAAGTTGAGGCATACGCAAAGAGAATTCAAACAGATTGAATGAAATTAGGCCCAAAACCCAAGGCTTGCAGCATAGCAAGAATAAACAACCATTCAATGAGATCATATGCCTTGGAAAATTCAATCTTAATGAACACGGCTTTCTGGTTTGAGTGTCTGGCCCATTCGATGCCTTCCCAAACAGCAATAATATTATCCAAAATAAATCTGGATTTGATAAACCCAGTTTATTTCGGGTGCACAATCTGAGGTAGATGGCAGATTTTAAGAGCCAAAGCCTTGGCGATAATCTTGTAGGAGACATTACGAAGTGTGATGTCTCCAATTGCAAATGTCTTCTGGGTCACCCGGTTTAGGTATGAATTTTATGTTACCTTTATTAATTAAGTTACCTAGGGAATTAGAATGAAAAGCTTCTAAGTAAACTTGATGCAGATCATGCCCAATATAGTCCCACATGGCTTTGTAAAATTCACAAGGAAATCCATCAATTCCTGGGGCTTTGTCATCAGCCATGGAGTAGACAACCTCTTTGAGATCATCAACTGATAAAAGTTGATCACAAAAAAAATTATGAGCTGAAGAAAGCTTATTTGGCACAACAGCAAGGCAATCATGAAGGGCTTGTTGTCGCACAGGCGTGACTTCTTGTGTAGTGAAGACTTGTTCATAATGACGCACAAAGGCCTGGAGAATTTCAACCAGCTCAAAGAGCACCTAAATGCCATCTTTTATTTTTTTAATGCCCGAGGATGAGTGTCTGGCAAGCAGAGCTAAAAAAAACTCTTTGGAGGCACGATCACCAACTTTTAGCTAATGTAACCGGGCTTTGATTTGCGCTCCTCTAGCAACATCACTGTTATCAATTTGTTTCTTGTTCCTTAGCTCTGCCACCCTGACTTGTAATGATGGAGAAAAAGGGTTGGCCACCAAAGCGTCAGAAGCAACACGGAGGTCAACAGTGGTAGCCTCATAAGACCGACGGTGACAAATAGCCAGATGGCACCCATAAATGTGCAAAAATCTAGCCATGTGGATGATAGCCTCATTCCACCAAGAAATCCAACCTGTATGATGAGCTGGTCTGCACTCCAAATTCCAAACTCTGCGAATATGGGTCAGGGTAGGCTTGTGGCAGAGTAAAGACGTGTTTAAAAAAATTGATTTTTACATGTACTAGGCTGTCGAGTCTCCCATTCAATGCAATAAGAAATGGGGAAGTGGTCTGACAAAGTCACATCCACTAACGGCTTAACTGGGAGAGAGTTGTCAAATGAGAAAAAATATTGTGATGAGATCATAGCACGATCAAGGCGCTTAAATATTTTGTCAAAACCAGCTCTGTAATTGTACCAAGTGTGCCAGAGAGAATAAGAATGGCAGCAACCAATATTGGGATCAAAAAGCCCCAATTTATTGTGCATGTAAAACCACGCCTCCCTTTCCCAAGCTATCCATCTGAATGGAAAAGTGCCATCTTTGTCAGATGCCATTTCTACCATATTGAAGTCCCCACATAGTAACTAGGTAGCAACTAGTAAAGAATCAACAATCCAACGCCAGAGCAAAGAGCGTTCCACAACATCATTAGAAGCATAAACATTAATAATCCCAAAGGAATGATTATCAATGTTGAGAAGGATCCAGATGAGCCGATGAGTGGGATCAGACCCGTGGTCGACCACAGAAGAGTGCCACCATGGGGCCAAAAGGGTGATAGCTCTGCCATGCCTAGCATTATGGGTAATACAAAACATTTTACTGGCCGGCCAAATAGAATGACTGGCTGCAGTAAGCAAAAAACTAGAAATTTTAACTTTTTGGAGACAAAGCACTTCAACACCAGAGTACTTACACAAGGTATCCCTAACAGAATACTTTCTGGAGAGGTATGTCAGACCTCAAACATTCCTTGAAAGAAACTTCATGAGTGAAACTCCTCCATGTTTTCGAAACCCGATTCCTCTTCATTCAAAGAAGAGAAATGATTCTATAAAAATTTTGTCAGAACTGATCCAATCTGGATGGAAAAAGAAGACATCCTCCATTTTTCATGAACATATTCCCCTTCTTCCCTAGGAGGGGAAGGGCTGCGAGAACACCTGTGAGCTCCTATCACAAGAGAAGACACATTCGGCTGTGTTAACATGATAGCAACCAGTCGAGGCATAGCCTTTGGCCTAGGCTGCTGTGAAACATAATCAGCTCCAACCGGAGCTTCTTTCCCCTTCACAAAAGGGTTTGAAACATCTTTCACTGGCTCAAAGGTCACAGGACCTGACCCAAAACTAGTGGACTTATTCTTTTGATTCGTAACCGTAGTCCATTTCGCATCAGGTTTGGCAACAGATGTAGCCATCAAATGAGGCTTTTCAGCATCTTGTGGCGGAGAAGTTGTACGAGGCACTGTTAAAGGGCAGTCCTTGATCTTGTGGTCCGTTGACTGACACCTATAGCACGTGTTGGGCGAATTAAAATATGTGACCTTCTGGGTGTGGCAAAGAGCTCCAATTTGGATATCAATGGAGTCTTTTAAATCTTTGGAAAGGTCCACTTCCACACAAACCCTCTTCTGGGGTCGAGCCTGAAAGAACCTATCTGGCTCAATGCAAATAACCCTCCCTAGTGAGGAAGCTATACTATTCAAAAATGACACACAAGGCAAGGGTAGACCAGGGAATTCAATCTAGACCAGGACCTGCAACTTGGTGTCGTCCAAGATAGCAAAGTCACAGGTCCATGCTTGAAAAACTAACAGAGAAGACCGGACATACCAGGGCCCATGGCCTAAGATATCCTGCAAATGATTGACCTCCACAAAGCGGAACAAAAAGAAACCCTTCATTAAATTTTGGACCATAACAAGGCAGACCCCATAAGGGACCCAAGCCTTGTTAACCCAATCTTTGAGCACACTTTCAGGGGCAGTTCTCCCAACAAAATACCCAACAAGGGTGTATTGCTCAAGCCATTGACAGGCAGTATCAAAATCTGGTAAACGCAAAACCACATCAGCTGGTAAATCAGAGCACTTACTGTTGTCAAACATATTGCACCCGAACACTTGAATAATTAAATTCAGCAATCTAGTGAAACATTGGATCAAACTCAGGTTGTGGGAGACCTATAATGAGATTGAACCTCTGGATTCTAGGTCAGCTTCCTATATGATTCTTAAATTAATAATTGGTGACTTGCTGGAAAAGGGATAGAAGTATGTAAAAATGCACCAAAAAAACTGTAAATTAAAGGTGATGCACCTGATTGGAAATCTAATTGCAACCTAACTCACAAATAATCACTTGGCACTTTAATTTGCACAACCTAATTTGATAGCTCAATCACCTAAATGCTTTAAACAGAGGCTTTGATTTAATACAATATTGAGGGAAAAAGAGGTTTTCATGACTAAATTGATTAATCAATTACATGCACAGTGTATAACCAGTGAACTTAAACTAAATGCATACAGATATGTGAAGAAGACAGAAAAATAAAAGGTGTCATAACTGAAAACACAGTAATTTTTCGATCAAATTCCTTACAATAATGATGCCTGAAATCTAGAAGGAAAATTCAAAAATACTAAAAATTAAAAGGAATCCTTTGCAAATAACAAACTAATGAACCTATAAAACATTGTTTTATTAATCTAAAAATTGAAAGCTGAGTTACATGACAATTCACTTTGCAGAATGCAAAGGCTAAATAACAAGAACTAGAGCAAAAAGATAAGCTTTTTCCAATATATACAATGAGAACACACTCCAAAGTGCATGAAAATGAAACTAAAAGTCAATTTTAGTATACAAATGATAACTCCAAGGAAAATCCCGAGAAAAATAAAATATCTCCAAGAGAAAAGCTCAAACTCATGCGAAAATGAGTGAACTCGATCTCAAACTCGCAGTCATAATGTATGCAACTGATCTGTAACTCCAACTAGCTCCAAAATGTATGAAAATAGCACTGAAAGAGATCTGAAAGTGAAAACTATCTTCCTCGAATGCCCCTCACGAGCAAAAATAAAAAGTTCCAAAAAAAGGGCCCACAACTGAAGTGGAATGAAATCCATATGCTGCAAACTCCAACTCATGTCATGCATAATCAAAATATCTCCAAAACTGATACGGAACTAAAGCAAAGTGAAAGGAAACTCCATCATTATCTCCATTTTGTCTTTTGCATGAAAAAGACTCCAAGTCAGAAAACACAACACTCTTGATAACTATACTGACTTTAATTGTGCTCCAATTGTATCTTCTGCATGGATTTGAGAAAGTTTTCATTTAATTAAATATTAAAAATAATCACCAAATGATTATTTTAATATTTTTACATTAGATATCAAGTCCTTTAATCACATGTTTTAAATATTAAAGCAATAGTTATATTACTTTTAATATTTAATTGAATATTAAATTTTCTTAAAATCCATTCAATGTCAAAGAAAATATTTGAAGTCAGCTTTAAAGACTCATGGCCTCATGTATCATTCTTAGCATATATCTCAAATATGCATTCCCTATTCAAACACATTTGCCAACCCCCATGCATATTGATATTTAGCATTTTTGTTAATTCCTCATCACCCTTACATGGCATATATAATATCAAATATCAAAATATTAAGGGAACACATCATTTGCAAGGGTCAACCACATAATACCTAAGAAATTTTGACTTAAAGTCAAGTTCATCAGCAATAACTTGATTATGTTCAAAACAAAAATCAAAAACTTCATTTTGTCTTAGGGTGAATAGACAAAAGAAATCATCAACCCTAAAAATCATTATCATTCTTCATTTTGACTTTTGGAGAGAAGCTTCACGAAGAAGCTAGCCGCCATGATGCTAGGGTTTGAACTGGATTTTCTCATCATTGAGTGGCTCGAATCTATGTTTTATTAACGCATTTTTGTCTCTTTTCTCTGTCAAAATACAAGCCTTTACTGCCTCTGGCAGCCATATCAGAAGAAATGTTGCAAGAATAGCTTAAACTTTTTGGCTATCAACCTATCTGTAAATTGTTTCTGCATTAACGAATAAGGTAAGTCAGTGCTTAAGCTATTTCTGGGTTTTTATTCCATTCCTGAGATAAATATTGATCTAACATTCGCCGCCATGCATGGAGTTTCTGCATTTTAACTTCATTTTTCTTTGTGCTTTTCCTTTGTATTTTTCATGGTTGTTGTGAGAGCTTGGCTTATGTGTTTTGAAGCTCAAAGAGAGCTCATTCATGGGCTTGTTTATTCTCCTTCAGGTGCATGATAGTAAGTTTCATTTCTGCCTTTATTTCTCTGTTGAAATACAAGCTTTTGAAAACTTCTCCTGTATAAAGTGAGTTGATAAATCTTTTATAAATAAAATAAAATCTCCAGGCCGCCATGAAATCTTTGTATGTCGACCTTTCTTTGTGTGTTGTTTGTCATTACTGTCATGGCTATACATTATCTTCATCTAGGTATTCTCCATTTCGAATAAAAACAAAAACCTCACTGTATTTTTGTAATTTCCTGAACATATAGCAAAAACCCTCACATGGGTAACAATAAATCTATATTTTCCTCACTAAAAGAACATTTTTGAGCAAAAAACATGGTATAAAAGCAGAAAATAGTGAAAAACTTGTATGGTGTTGCCTGAAACCCCTTTTTCCTTTCCTAAAGCAAAACATTGTCACCATTTTCATATTCTACTATTGTTTCTTTAATTTTTTTGTAGCTTTTTGCCTTTGTGATCATTGCAAATCATAGGCTGAGAACAAATTTTTTCCTTATACTGGTGTATCGATTTTCCTTTGATCATAAAGATGCAACTATACTATCTCTTTGAGCTTATACAAACACTATAGCTATTGTCCTTGATATATTAACGAGGCACTTCATGATGATGCTCTACTTCATTTATTGAATATACGCTGTTATTTTTGTTGCTATGATTTGGCACTTTAAAACATGTATACATATTCACTTTTATTAGTTTTGTAGCAGTTGTCTCATCTTATGATTTTTCTCTGATATGAAGCCCTCATTATCATGAATGCTATAGTTCACTTTGACAAGTGTTTGCAATGTTCACCTATTACTTTCCGTGAGCTGCTTTTGTAAGGGCACATGCTTATAAAACCGAATAAGTAGCCTTCATGATAGCACTGCAATTTTATTAACTACTTCCAGAAATACAGATCTGCTATGTTGTGAATTCACCTTTTTAGCCACTGCAATCCTATAGATACTTGTCTCTGTTTGATATGATCAAATACAATGTTGTTTTTATTGGTATGAGACATATTTCTACCTTCTATAGCTGATATGAAGACTAAAAATGTACAAGACTGACTTGATATTTGATCCTCCATTTATTGTTAATGTTGAATAAGCCATACTTCGTTGTTGTCTCACTTTGTTCAAGCTTTCTACTGGCTTTACTTACTGTCAAGGATGCTTTTCCAGTCCTTTATGACTGTCATAAACTTTTGTAACCATTTCTCATTACCATGAATGCTATAACAACAGTCTTATTCACTTTATCAATTATGTAGCAACAATATTATCCATGATTGTTATCTATAAAATGCTCCTTTTCTATGGAATACAAATTTGTTTCTTTGTATTGTCCTTAATTCTTTTGATGCGGACTCTTGATGATGATTTGCAATGCAATGCAAAAAATGAGAATGATTCCCTCATTATGATGTTGAAGTTAATTTGTTCCTCTTGAGTCTTCTGTAGACTATATATGTGCTTTGGAGTTGTAAGAAACAATTGAATTGTTGAATGCTTTGCTTTCCCTTCAGTATAAAGGGGCTCAATGCCTCATCAAAATGTGAATATAAATGAAAGGAAGAGCTGAAACAAGAGATGATAAATTCAATCAATGCTCTCTTAATATATTTCTTTAATTGTTCCTTTGAATGATGAGCAAAAGATAATTGCTCAATCTATTTTACCATGCTATTATACTGCTTGATGACAGTCCTAGATGATGACTGTTTCTTCGATGCTTGATGACTCTCATATATGAAAGTTGAACAAGAGAATACTTTCATACCTTCTTGATATGTCGGGCTCAACCCTTGTGGGAGCCTGTTTTACTCCACATATCTGATAAGATGATCACGAACATGATGAACCTATTCTTGTTTGAGCTCGTAGTGAAAAATAGGAAACAAATTGGCAACCTCTGCGGAGTGTTTTTCTACTAAACACAATAGACCAGTTTAATGCTTATCCATTGGCCATGGAGTCCATTCTTTGCTCTTGTTTTAACTCATAAAATTGTAACTCAGCTTTAAAACACACAAACTAAAAGAAATTACTGCAACTCTGTTGAAGACAAAGTTTACAAAACTAGGTGCAGCAACTGCACTTTATTGAAAATATGACAAAACTGAAATGAAATGTGCCAACAAGCACTTATTGAAAGCATTATTGAAACTGAAAACTATCCTACTATGTACAGCTGAAAGCCTAATGCTTAATAACATTGTTTCAAGTGAATCCCATTGACAAGGATTGGCAATACTTCACCATCCAGCTTTGAAAGCTGAAATGCATTGTGTTCCTTCTTTTCTATAATAATGTATGGGCCATCCCACATGGCGTCAAACTTTGTATGTTTACCAGGCCTACTTTTGAGCTCATCCAACTTGAAAACTAAATCACCTTCATTAAAGATCCTTGTTGTTGCTTTCTTATCGAATGTCCTCTTCATTTGAGAATGATGAATCTGAAGCTTTCTAGAGGCTTCCTTTCTGGGTTTTTCCAACTCTATTAATTGAGAAAGTCTGACTTGCATTGGCTGCTCCTCAAGTAATTCAAGCTCTTTTATATAACTCAAAGTTGGCAATTCAATTGAGATAGGCAATTTGGATTCTTTGCCATAAACCAAAACATATGGTGAAAATCATGTTGATCATTTTGGTGGAACTCTATCAGCCCACATGGCTAACTTGAGTTTTTCATGCCATGATCTATGATTATCTTCAATAATCTTTTGTATGATCTTAATCAGATCCTTATTTGTTGATTCATCTTGTCCATTACCCTAGGGGTAATAATTGGATGAAGTGTTCAGATAAATATTATGCTTTACTGACCAATTTGAAACTCTTAAACCAACAAAGGCCAAAGCATTATCAAAAATAATTGAATCAAGTGTACCAAACCTGGAAACTATATCTTGATAGAAGTTTAAAATTGATGTTTCATTTGCATCTCTTAATGCGATTGCTTCAGTCCACTTCGTAAAGTAGTCTATGGCTGTTAAAATCCATTTGTGCTCAGCACTCGAGGGTGGATTGATTGGACCAATAAAATAGAGTCCCCACTTTCCAAATGGCTGCTCAACCTGATTGGATTCAAGGGCAAGGCTGCTAAATTTTGTTTTCCTGCAAAAAGTGAACATTTACTGCATCTTCTGACATAAGCATGAGCATCCTTGAAAAGATTAGGCCAATAATAGCCAGCTTTCATAATTTTCAGAGCTATAGTACGTGGTGCAAAATGACCTCCAGCAGCTCCATCATGGAATTCCTCAAGAATTTCTTCAGTCTGATTTGGGAAAACACATCTAAGGAATACTCCATTGAAGTCTTTTTTATACAGAACACCATCTATTTCTGCATAAGGAATTGCTTGTAATCTGTAATACCTTAGTTTAGATTTGTCCATACCTTCTGGGCAATCTCCAGTATGCAAGTAATGGATCATATGATGAATCCAATCAGCTGGAACAGCTAAAACGGCAGGCTCTTCATTATTCAGAATTGTAGCAACCTTTTCACTATTGTTTTCTTCATTTTCTGCAAGTTGTTCGCATAGGCCTTTGCCTCGAACAAGCTTGGTAACCTTTATACTGATATCATACTCCATGAATTTGGTTATCCAGCCTGCTCGCTTGTCATTAATGTCCTTATTCAGCAGAAACTCCTTGACTGTTGGGTGAGCTACCAGCAGATGTATCTTATTATTAGACAGCATATGTCTAAACTTTTTAAGACTCCTTACTATAGCAAGCACATGTTTTTCAAAAAACAAATATCTTGTTTCGTAATCATGCAAGACTTGACTAAAGAATGCAATGGGTTGTTCAAGTCCTTGATCATTTTGCTGACAGAGCATTGCGGAGATGGTATCCACTCCTCCAAATGCGTATAGTATGAAATCTTTATCAAAATCTGGATTGATAAGAGTAGGGATTGTTGCAAGTATCTCTTTAATCTACTCAAAACTATTCTTTCCTTCTTTTGACCAACTGAATTTAATGTTTTTCTTTAGCATGGTTTTCAATGGCTACAATAAAGCTACAACATTGGGAATAAATCTCCTCACGAAGTTTATTTTGCCTAGAAAGCTCTGCAAACCCTTTTTGTGAGTGGGCAGCGATAAAGCCAATATGGCTGCAATACATTCTAGGTCAATAGAAATACCATCTTTTGAAACAATGTAACCCAGAAGCTTACCTTCATGAACAGCAAAAATACTTTTCTTTGGATTCAAAGAGATTCCATATTCTCTGCATCTCTCAAATTTTTGTCTAAGATGACTGAAATGTTCATTTGCATTTCATGAGAAAACAGTGATATCATCTAAGTAAACAAGAAGAAAATTGTTTATCAAACCTTCGAGAGCCATATCCATTGCTCTCTGAAAGGTCGCTCCTGCGTTTAACAATCCAAACGGCATCTTTTTGTAAGCCATAGTACCCCACTTGGTGGTAAAGGTTCTCTTGTACCGGTCTTCCTCCTTAACCAAGATCTGGTTATAACCTGAATATCCATCCAGCAATTAGAACCTTTCTGATCCTGAAACAACCTGCAATATTTTCTCCATTGAAGGCAGCGGGTAGTGATCTTTGAGTGAAACTCTGTTTAGATCACAGAAATCAACACACAACCTTATCTCTCCACTCTTCTTTCTGACAGGCACTAAATTTGATACCCAAGAAGTGTGCTTGATTGGAAATATTATACTACCTTCAATTAGCTTGTTTAATTTTGTTTTCATCAGATGTTCTAACTTCGGATTCAGGGGCCTTTGCTTTTGTCTTACCAGTTTTACATTAGGCTCTAACTCAATTGTATGTTGAGCCAACTTAGGGTTAAAACCATTTAGATCTCCATACTTCTAGGTGAATATGTCACTAAATTCTTGGCAAAGTAAGATAAAGGCTTGTTGTTCTTCCTTTGTACAGACTTTTCCAAGCTTAAGCAACTTGTCCTTGAATATTTCTATTGATTCATAATGCTCCTGCTTCACTGTGATGCCTGATTTATCTCTTCTAACCTAGTCATTAGTGTTGAAGATGGATTCAAGAGTCATTAAACCCTTTGGAAGCTTGTTAGACTTTAGTTGCATGATTTGATCACCATATTGTTGATCAAATTTTCGCTGATTTCCAATAGAAAACTCTGCTTCTTCCATCAGAAAATGAATTATTTGTTCATCACTATCAAAAATTTGCCAACTTACATTATTATTAGGTACTGAAGGTCTGACAACTACCTTCACATATTTTTGTACCTCCACATTATGAATTTCAGTCAGAATTTCAAACTATGACCCTAGAGCAGCAAGTTTATCAGCTTGCTTATTCTAAATTCTTGGAACTAATTACAGATTAAATGTGTCAAACTCCTCAATTAAGTCCCAAACATGATGTTTGTACAATTTCAAAAAACATTCTTTGTTAAATTCAGATTTCTAACTTGATTTGCTATCAATTTTGAATCACCATACACCTGTAAGCACTTAATCTTTCTTTTTCTGGCTCTTTCTAAGCCATGAATTAATGCTTCATATTCAACAACATTATTAGAATAGGTGAAAGCAAATCTAAAAGTTGAATAATACATGTCTCCTTCAGGCAAAATCAAAACAGCTCCTCCACCAACACCAATTTTACTTCTGGATCCATCAAAGTATAGCTTCCAAAGCTAATCAATCTGTTGTACTTGTTGTTTTTCCTCCTTGACCAAATTTGGAATAGTTACATCGGGCTCCTGAATCATATAAATTCCCAAACCTACTTCATCTATGAGATTGAACAGATCAACCTCGTGATTCTTGGTTTCCCACTCATCTAGATTTATGTCAGGTATGCCTTCTATAGGTATAGTGAGGTCGAGGGTCATGGATTGATCCTCCGGATCATGGAAAGCTAGGTTCGCATTTATGGGATTTGGAACATAAGGCTCAATATGGTCTTTAGCTTGTGATTCTAACTTAATCGTGACTCTAGTACCATATCTGGTTTTGAAAAACATGTGTGACCAGTCTGATGACAGATAACCACCTAATTTTACAGTGAGCTCTCTAGACAAGCAAATGACAAAATAAGGTGGGAGATCAATGATATATATGTCCTATGAAATTTGAAAGTTGGGACAGGCATGCAATGTAAGAGGAAAATTTTTAATAACTCCTACAAACTTTATAGTTGTACCATCCAACTAAACTACCCCTTTTGACAATGGTTCATACTCAAGTCCTAACTTATCTACCAGTTGTTTAGGCATAATTGAGTTGCTTGCTCCACTATCGATCATGCAGTTATGCACTATGTTATCACCAATTATCAAGCTAACATAAAAAGGTGGTGGCTTTACCTCTTAGTTGGCTGCTCCTACTTTTGATCTGAACTGTTCGCAAGAACTCTTGGTTGTTCTTTACTTGTTTCATCAGAAATTAATATCTTAGCCAGAGCCTCCTATAAACTTTCTTTTTGCCCAGGCAAGCGTAATGCATCTAACATGATAATGCTAATAGTTGCCTTTTTCATATGTTCAACAATATTGAAAGAAGAAACACCAACCTTTGGCTATACCTTTTGAACAATAGCATTTGTTTGTGTTGCTTGAGGCTGGAACTGAACTTCATGTTGCTCCTTTGATGGTCCAGCCTATTGTCTTGGTAAAATCTAAACATTCTAAGCTATTGAAGGTTGAATCTACCCCTATTGGGCTGTAAAATCTTTATTTTTTTGCTGAATAGCAGGTTGTTTATCTTTTCCTACCTGTTGTTTATCAGGAACAACTTGTTGTCTTAGATCAAATGTTCTTTTCTTGGCCCCCGTATTGGTTACAACAGAAGTGGCTAACTGATTTTGACTTTGCACGTGATTAACTCTACAAAATTCACTTCCTTGCCAATTCATCATGGCAACGTCAAGGTCACTCTGTTGCGTTTGATCATCTTGTTGATTATTGTCCTCCTTAGTTGTATGTTTAGAAGCAGCATAACTACTTTGCACCATAAGTGCTTGATTAATCACCTCATTCATGCAAGTAGCCTGATTATGAGGTTGATTGCAGGGATAGCACCATACATAATCTTGTGCTAAATTGTTTTGTATTGGCATCAACTCTTTTGAAGAGCTAGCAGTAGCTGGATTAAATGGCTAATTAGGCCTAAAGTTGAAATTTCTCCTCTGTCCCTGGTAATCAGCTTGATAAGCAGGTCTGTTTGCTTGAAATGTTAATTGATTAGGCCTGAAATTTTGACCTTGCTGGTTTTTAAGGCTTACTAAGTTGTTACTCACAGTTTGTAGTAACTTGGCCATTTGTTGTTGGTCATTTATTAGTTGTTGTTGAGTATCTTTAAGTCCTTGCAAGTCAGAATTTGCTGGAACAACATTATTTTGTGTTTTTGTTTGGAAACCTAAGGCTAGAACAGCAGGTATAGTGGCTATAGGAGGTACTCGAATGGGAATATATGGATATACCTCTGGTAAAATCAGCATAGGGGGTCTTGGGATGATTTTACCAGCTTGTATAAGGTATTTTTCAGCTCTAATAGCGATGCTATATGCTGCTAGTAATTTTAACCCACCCATTGACTATATCATTAAGGCAATATCACTATGCAATGATCTAAGGTAATACAAAAAAGCGTGGTCAAGATTTGGCCTTACCGTTACTGGAATTCGATCCCATATCCTTTGAAATCTGAAGTTAAAGTCCATCATCTGTTCTTGTGGTGCTCTCTTTATAGTCGTCATCTGTTCGACTAGAGATAGATGATCGGACTTGTTAGAAAATTATTTGGTTAGCTTGTCTCCTAAATCATCCCATGTCACGATGGTATTGACTGGTAAGCGACGAAACCACTAAAGTGATTTCCCCTTGAATGACGCTGCTAACAACCTCAAAGCTACATTTTCCTGAATCACATGATGAACTCCACATAGTGAAGCTATGTCTCTAATATGCTCAATAGGCATAGTCTAATCTTCACCAGTAAAAAAGGGTAGACTTTTGAGTGTTGCAACTGGTATATCATCGTGTTGAGCCAGATCCAATGGGTTTCCCCCATTAAATGGAACAAAAGCATGTGCTCTGGCCATTGGAGCTGCTGGTATTATGAGATTTACAACTTGTACAATCGGTACAGGTGAAACTGGTACTCTGTAACTTGGCGAACCTAAAAATGAACTTGGTTGCCTTGCTAATGATCTGCCTCTTCTTCTTGATGTGTAAACTAATGGTTATGCTCTTAGAACCAAAAAAAATGATTTCTTTCTTGAAGGCTTGCCAGGTGTTCGCTTGGTTGTCCTTCCTCTTCTCTTTGGCGAAGACAGCTACAAATACTCAAACAGAGAAGAACTTCTTGTTTGAATATTTCTCATAAGCTATTTCCACTTGATCTACTGGAAACTGAGAACAGAGTTTCCAGGTATATGAAAACAATCCTCCAAAAGGTTGAAATACTATTGTATATACCAAAATAGCAGCTTGAATTGTAAAATTCTTGCTCTAAAAAGTGATTAAGAGTCCCACTGGGCACGCCAAAAACTGTTGTCAAACAAATTGCACCCGAACGCTTAAATAATTAAATTCACCAATCTGTTGAAACATTGGATCAAACTCAAGTTGTGGGTGACCTATAATGAGATTGAACCTCTGGATTCTAGGTCGGCTTCCTATATGATTCTTAAATTAATAACTGGTGACTTGCTGGAAAAGGGATAGAAGTATGTAAAAATGCACAAAAAAAATCTCCAGGCCGCCATTAAATCTTTGTATGTCAACCTTTCTTTGTGTGTTGTTTTTCATTACTGGTCGTAGCTATACATTATCTTCATCTGGGTATTCTCCATTTTGAATAAAAAGAAAACCTCACTATATTTTTGTAATTTCCTGAACATATAGCAAAAACCCTCACATGGGTAACAATAAATCTATATTTTCCTCACTAAAAGAACATTTTTGAGGAAAAAACATGGTATAAAAGCTGAAAACAGTGACAAACTTGTATGATGTTGCTTGAAACCCCTTTTTCCTTTCCTAAAGCAAAACATTGTCACTGTTTTCATATTCTACTACTGTTTCTTCAATTTTTTGTAGCTTTCTGCCTTTGTGATCATTGCAAATCATAGGTTGAGAACAAATTCTTTCCTTATAGTGGTGTATCGATGTTCCTTTGATCATAAAGATGCAACTATACTGTCTCTTTGAGCTTATACAAACACTATAGCTACTTTCCTTGATATATTAACGAGGCACTTCATGATGATGCTCTACTTCATTTATTGAATATACACTGTTATTTTGTTGCTATGATTTGGCACTTTAAAACATGTATACATATTCACTTTTATTAGTTTTGTAGCAGCAGTCTCATCTTATGATTTTTCTCTGATATGAAGCCCTCGTTATCATGAATGCTATAGTTCACTTTGACCAGTGTTTGCAATGTTCACCTGTTACTTTCTGTGAGCTGCTTTTGTAAGGGCACATGCTTATAAAACCGAATAAGCAGCCTTCATGATAGCACTATAATTTTATTAACTACTTCCAGAAATACAGATCTGCTATGTTGTGAATTCACCTTTTTAGCCACTGCAAGTCTGTAGATACTTGTATCCATTTGATATGATCAAATACAGTGTTGTTTTTATTGGTATGAGACATATTTTTACCTTCTATAGCTGATATGAAGACTAAAAATGTACAAGACTGACTTGATATTTGATCCTCCATTTATTGTTAATGTTGAATAAGCCATACTTCGTTGTTGTCTCACTTTGTTCAAGCTTTCTGCTGGCTTTACTTACTATCAAGGATTCTTTTCCAGTCCTTTATGACTGTCATAAACTTCTATAACCATTTCTCATTACCATGAATGCTATAACAACAGTCTTATTCACTTTATCAATTCTGTAGCAACAATATTATCCATGACTGTTATCTATAAAATGCTCCTTTTCTATGGAATACAAATTTGTTTCTTTGTATTGTCGTTAATTCTTTTGATGAGGACTCTTGATGATGATTTGCAATGGAATGCAAAATATGAGAATGTTGCCCTCATTATGATTTTGAAGTTAATTTGTTCCTCTTGAGTCTTCTGTAGACTGTATATGTGCTTTGGAGTTGTAAGAAACAATTGAATTGTCAAATGCTCTGCTTTCCCTTCAGTATAAAGGGGCTCAATGCCTCATCAAAATGTGAATATAAATGAAAGGCAGAGCTGAAACAAGAGATGATAAATGCAATCAATGCTCTCTTAATATATTTCTTTAATTGTTCCTTTGAATGATGAGCGAAAGATAATTGCTCAATCTATTTTACCATGCTATTATAGTGCTTGATGATAGTCCTAGATGATGATTGTTTCTTTGATGCTTGATGACCCTCATATATGAAAGTTGAATGAGAGAATACCTTCATACCTTCTTGATATGCTGAGCTCAACCCTTGTGGGAGCCCGTTTTACTCCACATATCTAATAAGATGATCACGAACATGATGAACCTGTTCCTGTTTGAGCTCGTAGTGAAAAATATGTAACACTTACCTCGTGAAAGACTTTTGGAACAAATTTCTAGGGATGTTTGTTCGGAGGAGGAGCCATTGATTATCGTCGTCGAACCGCTAACACCAGTAAGAACTGTTGGGTTAGAGCCGGTTGAAGGCATATTAAAACAAAAAACCCATAGTAAATGCGGCCATACACACAAGAAAAGAGGGGTTTCCTGCGTAGTATGACGCAAAAGGGGCCAAGGGTGACTGCAGAAAACAAAAAACCCTAGCAGAGCTCATACACGTGACTTTAAATGAAAGCCCTATACAAGGTGGGGGGTGGATTAATACAAGGTTGTAGTGCTTTTTTATTATTAGATTGGGCTAATTTTAGGTCTAGTTATCTCATTGCATGAGATTAAGACAATTGTCATAATCTAATGCAATCCTCATCTAGGGTTTGCTTTTATATGATTTTATAAGAATGCACATTCATTGTAATAGATCCATTACAATTCAGAACCATTCAAGTTAATACATTGCACATATCAGTGCATTTTTGGATTCAATCTTTTCTCTCTTGGTTGCATAGCAAATCAGCTGTTTTGATCTCTTAGATGTGATAGGAATTTTGGTTGCAAGTATTTATGGGAGCTATGGGGTTCACTATCAACTCCAACACATATATAAATTTCACTTATAATTAAATGTTTATTTCATATATATAGTCTAACCAAAAGACAAAGCGAAATAGATTTTTCTTAACAAAAACATGAGCACAACACAAGCACGTTTCATTATAATGTGCTCACATTTTCTCTTTTATGGTACCAAAAGTGGCATGGTCACTTTTTGGTCCCTCATATTTTTGCACTTACACAAGGACGATCACAAATTGATGATGTCAACATAACATCAATAGGGTGGGATGACATCAACAAAAGGACATGCAGACGCTTGCGAGAAAATCTAATTAGATTGAATTCATGAGGAGGACCAACTTAACTAATTCTGAAAATTTTAAAAGGTGTAATTCAAATGGGAAGCATATTTTTGTAAATTCCTTTATGTGGGAACTTCTAATCAAAATTCAATTTGGGAGAAAATATTATTGATTCAAACTTTACAACTTTTAAAAGGGAAAGTTCACTTGGAAGTTAGGTGCTCAAAAAAGGAAGACTTAGTCATTTTCTTCATTTTTATTCCCTTTGTAGGGACTTCCAACCAATCAGTATGTTGTGTGGAACACCAAGAGAAGCAAACATGGTCTAGATGGACAAGAAAAACCTGCAAGCACATTTATGACCATTTTCAACTTAATTTAATAAACTTCTTGAACATTTTTTATCCTTCTTGAACAACACTTCCACATGGGGACCGAACAAAGTGATTTATTGGATCAATTATAACCAAATGGGTCGTAAATGACCAAGAAAACATAGGAAAATGAAGGGACTCAAGAAAAAAATGGCACAATAAAAGTCCCAACACTTCAAACTTAACCTTCCATCAATTGACCTAAAAACATCTCTCACAAAAAATGTTTGCATGCCATACACTCCCAAGATTTGATATACACATTAAATGAACTAAACCTTGCTTTTAAATATTACAACACCTTACTATAAAATATAACCCACATCTTCAACAAAAAAATAAAATTACAAGTCCTATCATAAACAAGAGTTATGTTGCAATTGGAGACCCTACTAAGAGTTCAATATCTAATGTGAAGTAAGTTAACAAAACAAGAAAAATAATATCTCCATAAGGAGGTTAAAGCACCAAGAACATTAAGCAATGTGCTTAGTTGCATAACTTTATTAGCATTTTGGACTCCACATGTCTATATGTTATTTCCCCATGTTATTGTCATGAGATACATTAAAGGTGAGGTCAAAATGGACTTTATATGAAATGTGGGGTCACCCTATCACTTTTTCACCTCTATGATGCATGACCATGTTCCTTTAGTTTTTTGACTCTTGGGTTAGGTTTACTAGAGTGTAAAATTTTACATCAATTGTCTTCATTAACGTTCCAAAACTTTAGACAACTTATGAGAGCAAAGGTAAAAATAGTTTGAAAAGTTGGCAAGTTAGGCTAGCAATACTTGGAAAGCCCTCTCGAAGAAACATGGGCCAACAAGAGTTCACAACTCTTCAAATCAAAGACACTAGCTAATTTTCATATTTGTATGTGATGTAGGGCAACTCTCCCTTGAACCCAACCTTACATAGATACAATTTTCAGAAACAACAACCCACAAATTTTATTATATCTTTATAAAATTTATTACAAATATGAAATAAAATGCATTACAACCTTCAACAAATTAGAATTAGATTAAAAAGAAGCATTGGTAAGGAGGTCTCTAATTAGTTAAATTGGGAAGGATCGAATGGATTGATTTCAAGAACTATTTGAATAATGTTGTTCTCAGAGGTGGTAGACAGCTAAATTGGGATGCTGCTTTGGACTCTTTGTTGAGACTAATCAAGAATCCTGACCTTTTTTCAAGAAACAAAAAGGATGAATGGATCTAGACAAAAAATGCTTCAGGGAAGTTTTCAGTTAAGTCATCTTATGAAAATATGGAAGTGCAACCCCTTCATCTTGGAGTCTTTAACTGGAATATGGTGTGGAGTAAGAACTTAATCCCCAAGATTAATTGCTTCTAGTGGGAAGTGATACATGGTAAGATTCTCATAGTTGATAGTCTTAAGAAAAGAGGTTGGTATTTAGTCAATAAATGTTATATTTGCAAAAAAGATGAAGAAACTATCATACATTTTCTCTTTCAATTCCCTTATGCTCAAGAAGTTTGGGCTTTTTTCCTAAAAAATATTATGGTGAATTGGGTTTTCCCTGCTATAGTTAAAATGTTTGTTGAAGGGTGGAGCTTATGTCCTTACTCTCACAAAATAATTCTTGACCTCTGGAGACAAGTTCCCCCATTCCTCACTTGGGGACTGTGGAAAGAGAGAAATAATAGAATCTTTAGGGATGTTGCTAAAAGCAACAAGGAATTGTGTATGGTTATAAGGAAACAGATTCATGAAAACATTGAAATCTACAAGTACGCCTAGTCAAGGAAAGGTTCTTCCTATAAAAAGCTAAGAATTAAGCAATTGTGGGGGTTTTCCCATGACCTCAACAATGTTAATTGGGCTAAACAGATCATCAAAAATAGCATTGTTTGGATTCCCCGGATCCTAGATGGGTTAAATGCAATTTTGATGGATGCTCAAAAGGAAATCTTGGTTTGGCAAGAGCAGGTGGAGTGGTTAGAGATGATCACAACATCTACTTGGTTGGATATAGCAAGGGCTTGGGAACAACAACTAATAATTTTTCTAAAACTTTTGTTGTTTGGGAAGGAATAAGTTATCTTAGAAATAATGGGTACATGAAGGTTATAGCTGAAGGCGACTTGAAGATTATTATTGATTATTTAAAAAATATTGCTAAGGCTCTGTGGGAAACAAAAGACCTATTAGATGACCATAAAAGTATGCTATAGTCTTTCCAAAACTACAAGATTAACCACACATTTAGGGAGGGTAATAAGGTCATCGATGTTATGGTGAACTTTGGCCTTAGGCAGGAGGTTTTAAAATACTGGGACTTCTCTAATCTATCTAATCAAATAAAAGAAATAATTTCTAAGGATAGATTGGGTGATTGGATTAATCATGGATAGAATAACAATAATTAAAAGAAGAGGCTTGGTTTTTCGTCCAACTATCAAGTGGGTTTACCCTTGGTGGCATTTGGGCGTGCTGACAAGATGGACAGGGTGGTACGTGTGTAGAGATATGCCAAATCCCAAAGTTATTAAAGGAACGAGATGAAAAGGACAGATCATTTGGGTAACCCTGTGTTTCAAAAAGAAAGCGATTAATGAGGATATAGAGAGCACCATCCGCACTGCTAAAAATATGGAGTTTAATTTTGGAAAAGACACTTTGACATGTGTTAGTGCTAATGGGAAGGAGATTATTAAAATTAAAAAAATCATGACTAATGAAGGTGGGGGAGCTGTCAGATTGCAGAATGGCGGGGCTCAAAAAGATGAAAATTGGCTTGTTTCAAGATTTATTATTTTAAACAACCTTCCAGAAGTTTCGAGTCATTCTCTTCAAATTAAAAACCACAAGGTCTCTCTCAATACTAAGATTTTTGAATTTTCGATTGCCACAGTCGTGAACAAAGAGGGAAAAAAGACGAGTATATTCTCCTTCCAAAGAATTACTCTAGTAGGGAAAACACAATGGGAGGCACCAGAAAGAGGACAGGGTCGCGTCAATATGATTCTCTGTGAAAGAATTCAGAGTTGTGGGGTCTTTTTGAGAAGGCTATTTTTACCCCATACTTTGCAGCCATGGAAGGATATAATGAGCAGTTGAGCTACAAATTTGCAAACGCATGGAAGGACGATGAAGTGGAGCTGGGTGGCCTCCATTTCAAAGTGGACGCTAAGCTCATAGCTATGGCAACATGGTTGGCTTATGAAGGAAAAAAGGTGGCAAAGGTAAGTAATGGCAAGTACCAAACTTATATTGAGAATTTTTTTGAGGATAAAGAAAAAGTTGAAAGATTCTAGAATGGTTATTCTAGGGTTTTGCTACCTCCCCCGTACCATAATGTGTGTTTTTTTGTTATGAAATAATTTACACTTGAGGTTTGATTTCAATATGTTCATGGCTACCACTTCCCAATCTTGAACCATATCCGACACCTTGAGAAGATAAACCTGCCTTTCTTCCTCTTTTCTTCCCTAAGCCAAAGCCTTACCAATGGCACAAATCTGTTGTGACACATCCAGGGCCTGATTCGTGTTATCTGTAAATACATTTTAGCTACATACCCATAAAGAAATATGTCAAGAGCTCTGTGCAAAT
This sequence comes from Sequoia sempervirens, assembly GCA_007258455.2. Taxonomy (NCBI): domain Eukaryota; kingdom Viridiplantae; phylum Streptophyta; class Pinopsida; order Cupressales; family Cupressaceae; genus Sequoia; species Sequoia sempervirens. Next base: position 64,606,033 of record VDFB02075321.1, on the reverse strand, counting down.
TGAGCTTATAGAAATTTATCCCCACACCCCGACCAAAAAATCGGCTAAGGCTTCTCCCAACCTTGTGGACCCTTCATGGTTAGAACTACTTAGAATCACTCCTAAAAAATGGAGAGTTGCTCCTATGATTTCTACTGTGAACAAAAAAGAAAAATGTTGATCTGTGAGTTGGGGGATGATCCCAACACTATCATGATTCTAGATGACAAGGACAATAGCCCTAATTATTCTACTCTAGTGGGTCGAAGGTCAACCAAGCTTGCGTTGGTAGCATCAAAAGGGTCTGATAACAGAAAAAAGTCTAAAATCTTAGAAGAAAACTGTGATACTGGGTCCCAGGATAGTAAAGGGAAGAAGGTGGTAAGGGAAGATATTGATTCCTCAGCTGAGGAAATCCTAGAAAGTCTTGGGGGTGAGTCTACTAAGGAAGAGGAATTGGTGTTGAAAGATGAGGAAGACAATAGCAATGAGGAAGAGGAAGAGGAATCACAACAAGAAGAGGTGCAGAAGGATGAAAAGGACAATGACAAGGTTGTGGAAAAAGAAGATGTTACCAATGACATGGAGGCTATGGAGGTCAATAACCTTGGCGAGGAGAACATGTCGAGTCCTGACACTGCTAGAATTCAGAAGGTGGAAGAAAGGTTGGAGATACTAGAAAAATTGATGCAAGAGGAAGGTAAGGACAGTAGATTCCAGGCTCTTGAAAATGTTGTTAAGAATGTATGCAGGGTGGTGGATGCAATAATGAAAAAAGTTGTGATGGCCACGGTTTCGGGTCAAGGTAAAATTAAGAAGCAGTATAGCAAATGAGGGGTTGATGATGAAGCAGATCTTTCTGGGAAGATGGAGCCCAAAGAGAATTTTGAAGACTCTGTCGAAGACCTGCTGAAGGCTTGGGATTTGATCAAGGATGCTTGATCCTTGGTTGATGGTCTTCTTACTTTTTGTCAAGAGCTTCTATGATCCTTTTTGTTAATCTTGGTTGTGTTAAAGTTGCTTTTGGCCGTTGGGGCTTGGAATTTGATTTTTCTAGTTGTATCTATGATAGGATTTATGGTTTTAGATTGGACACTATTTTAAGGTTATACGGTTATAACTTGATTTTGTGGTGGGATTTTAAGATAGACTGGATATACTATTTTGGTATGATTGATAGGGCTATAATGTTTGATGTGGAGGGAATAGGTTAACTTTTTGGTTGATTGGTTGGGGAAGTGTTCTCTGTCCTGCTTCCTCTTTGTGCTATCTTGGTTGGATGTTGTTCTTTAGTTTTTTGTACTATTATGTAAGGATCAGGGCCCTTTCCTTGCTTAATCAATCAAAAATATTTTTTACTAAATAAGCATGAGTAAATATTACTTTTCCTAATCATTTCATATTAAGAAAATCTCTTTTTTTATTAATATATATCTCATTTTATCCCTTATAATCTACTAGAATATTAAAATGGTAGTAGAAGAATATTTTTCAAACTTTAAGACTTAATATTTTTTCATGACACTATTCATATAAATCATCTCTTTTCTCTAGCTACACTAATTATTATTTATTTTGGATAGTAAGCACTAAAAACTATTAAAAATATTTTATCAAAATCAAATCCATTTTCATGTAATATTACTATGAAAATATTTATGAGATTCTTAAGTACATATAATAACTAATCCTTTAATAAATTTAACTTGAGTCATTTTCAATAATAATTTTAATTGACTTCTTGTTCAAAGTATTGTGTATTATAAGATTAGGTTTGGATAGTGAGATAATGATCCTAATAGATGTTCATTAAACTTACTATTAACTATTTCATTGTATAAGTTTAAATAATTATTAATCCTTAAGAATTATGTTGTAAGAAAATTATAAAAGTTTGAATAATTACATGATTTGTAATATGAAGTATTAATATTATTTTATTTATTCAAATTTATATGTATTATTCTATTATATATTATTTATTTAATTAATAAAGTATATTAAATTTATTTGTGGTTTTTTTATTATTTTGTATATATTATCTATATTTATTTATTTATTTATATGAATTATCATTTATAATTTTAACAAATTTTTTGTTAAAATGAAATAATTTAAATGTTAAAATAATAATTAAGATCAAATTAAATTTATTTATCATTTCAACCTATGAACTATCAAGTAAAACAACCTCTTAAATTTAATTATATAATGTTGTAAACATAAAATTGAATAATGATATTTGAAGGGTTTTTCTATTATGAAATTATGAATAACATAAATTTATGAATTAAATAAATCTAGATGATAAAAATAGAATTTATGATTTCAATCTTATCAATCCACTATTTCAAACTATAAAATTGTTCAACTAAAATAATCAATTTATGTTAATCATAAAAACTTAAAAACATAAAATTTAAAGGTAATATCTAAAGATTTATTCTAATATGTAACTAAGAATAATATATCTAAAAAATATTAGACCAACCTATATAATAAAAAAAAAAAAATTATGAATAAATGAAACTTGTCCATTATTTCAAATTATGAATTTACTCAAATAGAATAGTCAATTTTTGCTACTTATTAAAAAAATTAGAAATAAAATTTAAAAAAAAAATTTAAAAGATTTTTATAATATATAATTAAGAATAACATATCTAAAAATTAGATCAACCTAAATGATAAAATAGGAATTATGAAAAAATCAAATATGCACACTATTTTAAACTATAAAATTACTCAAATAAAACAATCCACTTCTGAAAAATTTACAAACACAAAATTAAAATATAATATTTAAAGGGTTCTTATATTATATTACTAGTAATAACATATCAAAAAATTAGGCTAACCTAAATGATAAAATAAAATTTATGAACAAATCAAGTTCATCTACTCCTTTTCAAACTCTAAAATTGTTTAACTAAAGGAAAATTATTTTTTATAAATAACTAAAAGATAATATTTTAAAAAATAATAATAATATAATACAAAATAATATATCTAATAATTTTTTTTCTTTATTAGTGCACGTTTTTTTATGACTGGAGCTATGAACCAGTGAGGCCACAAACGTGTTGATAAAATTGTAGTAGTAAATGAAAGAAGAATTGCAGTGAAAAATAAGAACAGAATTTAAAGATCCAAAAAAAAAGAGAACACAAGGATTTTATAGTGGTTCTCCAATAGGCTACGTCCACTCTCCAGGGGATTCTCTTTTTATTAATTCTCAATACATAATACATTCAAGCAACAACAACCATGAAAAACTAGTTTGGTCTCCAAAACCAAAAAAAGTAATTACCAAAAATGGTCGACCAAGGAAAATAAGAAAGGTATGTCAAAAAATGGAAGTTACAAGAAAAGGGCAGCCATTACAAAAAAAAGGCAACATTACAAACATGAAGCCGTTACACATTGGGCTTCACACATACCCAATAATCTCCCACTTGAAGACCAATCATAACGGCAAGAGAGTTGCTTAGAGATATCCCCCACATTAGGCTTATTTTCACATCTAGACAAGGTCGAGAGAAGCTCTACAAATTTGAACTTATCCCTTGGTACAACCTTGGTTAATGCATCAGTCGGATTTAATTTCATGTCAATTTTCTCCACCAATTGTGAAAGGCAGAATTCTTGGCTAGGTGAATAGCACTATTGCTATCACAAAACATAGTGAAAATTGATTGCTTACACCATAATTTTCCCAACAACTGTTGCAACCATATCATTTCCTTTGCTCCTTCAGTTAGAGCAATGTATTCAGCCTTGATAGAAGAAAGTGCAACCACCTATTGCAACCGTGAAATCCAACTAATCGCTGCCCCGGCAAAAGTAAATACATAACCGGTAGTAGACCTTTGTTTATCCAAATCTCCAGCCATATCTGAATCAACATATCCTCGCAGCTGAGTATCCTTAACTCCAAAACATAAAACATGATGTGAAGTACTTTTTAAATACCAGAAGATCCACTATACCGCTTTCCAATGTGATTTACTTGGATTACTCATAAATCTACTCATAACTCCCACTGCATGAGCAATATCTGGATGAGTACAAACCATGGCATACATGAGACTGCCAACTGCTAATGAATATGGAACACACTGCATGTGTTCTTAATCCTCTTGATTTTTAGGACACATAGCTAAAGATAAGCAAAAATGATCAACCAAAAGAGTACTAACAGACTTTGCATTCTTCATATTGAACCTATCCAAAATTTTAAGAATATATCTCTCTTGAGACAATCTGATTTCTCTCTTATTTATATCCCTTATTATATTCATCCCAAGAATCCTCTTCGCTGCCCCTAAATATTTCATAGCGAAACGTTGAGCTAAAGGTTGTTTTAATTCACGAACAATCTTCACACTAGTTCCAAACACCAACATATCATCAACATAAAGTAAAAGAATAAAAAACTCACCATTAGCAAGCTTCTTATAGTAAACACAAGGGTCTGATTCACAACAAATAAAGTGTTGCATAGCCATGAAGCTATCAAATTTAAGGTACGACTACCTCGGGGCTTGCTTGAACCCATACAAACTTCGCTTCAATCTGCAATATAAATGTCCTTGACCCTATTTAATAAAACCTTGAGGCCACTTCATATACAACTCCTCCTCAATATCTCCATGAAGAAACATTGTTTTGACGTCAAGTTGCTCAAGCTCGAGATCCCAAATAGCTGTCATACCCAAGACTGTTCGAATTGTGGTCATTTTCACAACTGGTGAAAATATCTCATTGAAATCAATTCCTTTTTGCTGAGCAAAACCCTTCACAACCAATTTGGCCCTATATCGTTTATGACCTCCATCTTCTTCTTTCAATTGATACACCCATTTATTCTTCAGAGGTTTTTGATTTGGTGGAAGGGGAACCAAATCCCATGTGTCATTTGCACACAAAGACTCCATTTAATCTTGCATCGCCTCCATCCATTTCACTGAATTTGCATCTTTGCAAGCTTGTTTAAAAGTTGTAGGCTCTACCTCATCAAAGAGCAATAATTCATAGTCTTCTAATTTAGTTGGACACTTCTCTCCCGGTTAGACCTCCTTAAATTAGGACCCTATTCTTATTGCAAATTACCCTCATGTTTGACATTACTTTGTTCCTGCATATTGCCTCCAATGCCCTGCCTTTCTATATCTCCCTATGGCAGTGAACTCAAACTTTTCCTAGATCCCAAATTCCCTTCACTTAAATTTTGAAAAATAGTCTTTGCTTGCCCTGTTCAACTTTCAAAGAGAGTGGAAGAGACATTTCCTATCTCTACAAGCCGCGTGAATTGTTTGAAGAGGTTGTGCTAACATTTCTAGAGGCAGTGATGAGACATTAGAAGGCAATGATTAAGGCTACGTGTAAATTGTTGAAGGCTCATCGATTAGTGAAGGTTGCTCTCTACCTTTGGTATGGTGCATATGAGCTCCAATAGACTGGGTTGAACCTTGTAAAGGCTGGGAATGTAGAGGCAATGTGTGAGTATGAGGTGGCTGCGAAGTAGTTTGAGAATGTTGTGCAAAAAAATTTGAAGGTAAAGGTCCAATATTAGGGGATGGTATAATACCTATGGGAGGCTGCGTGGTATGTGAGGATGGCATAGCATAAGTGGAAGATGGTTGCATAGAAGAATTTGAAGGATGTGAAGATACTTGTGAAAATTGCACAAAAGTAATTCCCTATGGCTTTACTATATTATTTCCATTATCAAATAAATCAACCTGTATATAATCATGTGAAGATGTTTTATGTTTCTGCAAACTTGGAAAAAATTTCATTAAAAACAACATCTCAACTGTAGGTAATTTTTCGTGCAATTGGATCCCAAAGCTTGAATCCAAATTTCTCTTCACCATAGCTAAGAAATATACATCTTTTAAATTTTGCATCTAACTTAGATCTCTGCTCTTTTAGAATATGCACAAAAGCTTCACAGCCAAACACACGAATGTGATTATAAGAAATTATTTTTTTGAGCCATCTCTCCTTTGGGATATCAAAATCCAATAGAGATGAAGGAGCATGATTGATTAAATACATAACATTATTACATGCCTCTTCCCAAAACTCTTTCCCCAAACTAGCATTAGAGAGCATACACCGAGCTCTCTCAAGAATTGTCTGATTCAACCTCTCAGCTGCACCATTTTCCTAAGGGGTGAACGGAACCACTTAAATTCTGAATATGCCATTATCTACACAAAAAATTTCAAATTTTTAAGAGAAAAACTCTCCCCCATTATCAATTTTAAGACATTTGATTTTGTGCCCAAACTGATTTTCAATGAGAGCCTTAAAAATTTTAAATTTAGAAAACACCTCTAATTTTATATTCAACATATAAACCCAATATTTGTGAGTGAAATCATCAAGAAAAGTAACAAAATAATTAGCACCTCCAATAGAGGTTACCTCCGCGGGACCGAAAACATCCAAGTGCACAAGTTCTAAAGGAGTAGATTTCTTGTCATGACCCATCCTCAAGAAGTTGGTCCGGCTCTGTTTTCCATAAAGGAAATGCTCACATAACTCCAAATCAACCAATTTTAGGGCTGGAAGTTGATCCCTTTGAACCATAACTTCAAGCCCCTTCTTGCTCATATGCTTGAGCCTCTTATGCCAAATTTCTAGCCTCTTATGCCAAATTTTTGAACTGTTGTCCACAACTTCCATTGCAACTCCCACTTCACCATGGCATTCTAAAATATAAATATTACCCAACTTCTTTCCCTTTGAAAGCACCAAAACTCCCTTGGTTACTTTCCAAGTATCTAAAAAAAAATTAACATTACACCCATGAGCAATAAGCTGGCTCACTAATATTAAATTTTATTTCAACATGGGAACATATCTCACATCCTTCAAGATCCGTTTATTTCCATTTTTCAAATGCAACATTACATCACCCTTACCTATGATTTCACATTCTTTATTATCACCAAGAAAAACCTTACCGAATGTACCTTATTGGAAATTTGTGAAAGCCTCCCGACATGAAGTAGCATGGAAAGAGGCACCAAAATCGACCACCCACAAATCTGCATTCATGTCACTAGCAGACAAAACCAAAACACCATCTTCTTTATCAATTGCATTGTTTACTTCATTATTGCTGACTTTTTTCTTGTGCCTTTTTATAATTCCAACAATTCTTTTTTGTATGTCTCGATTTACCACAAAACCAACATGCACGATTTATGCCCCTGGACTTTGATTGTGGTGCATATTTCAACCTTCTTCTATTATAATTTATGCCTCGATCTTGACTCCTTCCTCTATTTTTAGTACTTACAGCAGTCAAAGCATCACCGAATGAGGGCTCATGTTTTTTTCTCCTCATGTCTTCGCTGAGAAGAGTGGCTACAATATCATCAAATTTTAATTTAATTTTGGCAGCCACCGAGGTGCTAACTTCCATCACCACACCTTCCCATCTATTCGGTAAAGAACATAACAACAATATTTCCTTAATCTCATCATCTAAATTAATACCCACTTAAATCAATTGGGTGATCAAGGTATTGAATTCATTGAGGCAATTTGACATAATCCCACCTTCTCTCATTTTCAAATTATATAACTTAAATTTCATGATGAATACCTTGTTCGATGTTGATGCCATCTCGTACATTGAAGAAATTTTATCCCACAGCTCTTGTGTTGTCTTCTCAATTGAAACATTGAATAAAACATTGCTGGACAGTGAAAGAAAAATAGTTTCCCTTACTATCATGTCCAATTTCTCCCAATCTTCATCCGAAAATGAACCTTTCCCTTTCAATCTCCCTACAAGTGCATTTGAGAGATCCTATTTGATGAGCAATGATTCCATCTGCACCTTCCACAAACCAAAGTTCCGCAATGTGAACTTCTCTATCTTCCATTTATCTACATCATCCATTGCTCAAAAAATTCTTCACTGGTTTTGAAAGAAACGCTTCACCACCAAGCTCCGACACTAGGCTCTGATACCAATTGTTGATAAAATTGCAGTAGTAAATGAAAGAAGAATTGTAGTGAAAAATAAGAACAAAATTTAAAGATCTAAAAAAAAGAGAACACAAGGATTTTATAGTGGTTTTCCAATAGGCTAGGTCCACTCTCCAATAGGGGATTCTCTTTTTATTATTTCTCAATACATAATACATTCAAGCAGTAGCAGCCATGAAAAACCAATCTAGTCTCCAAAACCAAAAAAGCAATTACCAAAAATGGTCAACCAAGGAAAATAAGAAAGGTATGCCAAAAAATGGCAGTTACAAGAAAAGGGTAGCCGTTACAAAACAGAGGCAATGTTACAAACATGAAGCTGTTACACATTGGGCTTCACACTACCCAATAAAATGAGGGACCTCATCCCCAAAGAATGCCAAGTCACACAATGGAATGGTAGCCCCTCCCACAAGCACGGCAGCCCAGCGAGGGCACAAGGCCTGTGAGCACACCAACCCAGCAAGGGAAGAGGCCTCTAGCCTTGATGCCTAACACACAAGGCATGAACGCCCATAGAAACAACGGGATAAAGTCTGGAGACTTGATGTTGGCAACACAAGGGCAGACAACTGAGAGGGGGGGTAAATCAGTTGTCATAGGATTTAAAACTTATTCAACTTATTAACCTTATTCTCTGATCTGATTAATTACCATGAAAGCATAAATCATCAACACATCAGAAACACACATAACACCAAGATTTTTTACGTGGAAACCCTGTTAGGGGAAAAACCATGGTGGAGGTCAGTCCACAAGATTATACCCTGTTAAAAGTATAAGAAATGAAATATTGGGAATGCACTTGCATTCAGGCACACTTCCTAGAGCTCACTGCTCAATTACAACAAAGCTAACTACCCAAAGGAAGACACACTATCTTACAAAAAGAATCGGATTACAGCAGGGATTTGAACTAATAGAATAGCATCTGCTAATTCCCGATCACAGTTTCGGTTAAGCGCATGAACACTTCTTTACTCTTCTTCACTCTTCTTCACACTCTGCTCTTCCTTCAAATGATTTAGATCAATATTCGCACATATACACAGAAGCACACTCTGGAATCCACTCACACACTTCAATTCGAATAAACAATCACTCTTATATATCTGCAACAAGAAATTTCATCCCTATGTTAGCTTCAACAAAATAATAAAATGAATATAAACTGTCAACCCAAAATACTAAAGATTATTAATGTGAATCAACCAAGGTCAACCACAACTTAGTGAAGACCCAAATCAACATCTCCAACGCGAAAACACTTCAATTAATTACTCCTCGAAGATCCACAACACGTTACAACCACCATGTCGGCCAAGAACAAGAAAAACATGAACATGCAAGAGAAAATCTCCAACCACGAGCACAACGATCAATGCGGACGTGCAACAAAGATATAGCACAATCTAGAAGCATCCACAAACATCACGAATCACCAGAGAAGCATCCACAACAACTGAACTAACAGAAATAGCATCATCTTCAATCAAGGACACCAACTAAAGCAATAGTAAAATTTTCAAAATGAAAATTTTCATAACTCGATCAAATCTTCACATGGATCTTTGAAAATTGGCATGGATAAACTAGATACACTCAGCAACAAACCCTTTAGTCCACAACCTCTGATCATCAATGTACATAACTTACCGACATACTAAACTTCACTTCACCACTGACATCCTACAACTCATCTCATTAGAATTTTCTCAATATCCTCAACATATACAGTTTCTAATGAATTAATGCTAATAGTGTTGACATCAATGACAACCACATATCAGCAACACAGCCACAACATCCAACACTTGAACCCTGGTGGCCACAAGTTCAACACCGCCACCTAACCATTGCACTAAGGGATCAACCCCATAATATATCTAATAATTAAATAAGCATACCAATTGCATAAAACATTCTCAATTTATAGAAGTTAGAGGGTAATTTTTTGTTTTCAAAATAAATAAATAAATAAATATATCTTTATTTACAAGATTCCTCTTAGTTCACTATTTCAATTCTAAATAAAACATGTAACTCCCATGTCATAGAATTTGCTTGAAATAAACTTATTCTCTATCATAAAATCTGTAATAAGATATGTCATAAAATTGTCATAGAATATACCTTGTAACTCCCATAGAATAATATGTCATGTGTTATAGTCTTCCTCCATAATTTCCTCGAAATATATTAAATTAAAATGGATTTTCGTCCAACTTCATAAATGGATAAAAACGACTCATTAAAAGATGAAATATTAACTCCTTTTGTCAATAAAAGGCTACCCACTTCTTACCTATAGTCAAAGATGTTTTCTTATGCCTCTTACACCACTATAAATGGTGATATTATCTTCCATCTCATGCCAAGTGTCTTATCTTCCGCCAAAATATGTATTCAAATTATTAATATAATTCTTGCTCCATAAATTCATTAAAATGAAATTTATAATATTTATTCATTTTTCATTTTTATTTTATATTTTAAATTCTACATTTCTTATTAGATGGTATTTTTTTTAATTTCTCATACCTTAGTCATTTTTAAAATTTATTTATTAACTATTAAATATTAATTGAACTTAATTATTTTCGAATAACTTAAATGTTTTTTCATAATTATTATTTTTCATATTAAACTAATAAAAATAAAAATAAATTATTTATTGTAAATAATACAGTCTAAAAAGTGGGTTATGATAGTTGGGCCTTGTGAATTAAAAATATAAAATATTAGGGACACATAAAAGAGTTGTAAGAGGGAGTTGCACTTGTTGACTAAATTATGAAATGTTATGAAACATCATAAGGTATATTTGAAAGGACATAATGGATCCAAAATAGAATGCCCAAGTTGGTGAATGGAATATGATGAGGAGGCCTAGAATTTGACGGCCACCCCTACCTGTCATATGAAATTTTTTTGACGGTTTGTTCATTTAATGTCTTCACTTTACGTTTTAGGAAAAAATTTAACTGTCAAAATTTTTTAAATATCAGTTTCAAACCTATTCAAAATAATTATATAAAATTAAAAATAGTTTAATCCTTATTCAACTCATTATCTAAAATTTCAACATGCTCATCAAAGCTCCTGGAAAAAAAATACTATAAAATATTGAAATTTTTTTATAGTTTAATCCTTAAATTCATCTATCTAAAAACGTAAATTATTTGTAAAAACCAAATAAAATTTCAACATACTCACCAATAAAACACAAATATTGTATTATCTTGAAAAAAATCAAAGCTCCATTCACTAATCACTTAAACAAAATGCTGCAAAATAAATGTTGTTGAAAAAATAGTGAAATTTTGTGTTATGTTATTCGTATGGATATCCTATATATATTAAAAAAAATGTAAAATTAGAAAATATTGATAATTAGAAATAAATGTAAAAATCTTAAATTTACTGTTACAATTAACAAGAAGTTTCTAAATTCATATAGAAAATAAATCTTGTTAAAATATTCAAAAAGTTAAAAAACAATTATATTCTATTTTTGAAAAGATTTTGTATTAATATATATTTCTATAATAAATATTATAAATCATATATATTAATATAAAACAATGATAACTATTAGTAAAAATGTTAAAATCTTAAATTTATTGTTAAAAATATTTAAAAATTAGAAAGAACTATATTTAATCTTGAAAAAATTCTATTTTGAACAGATTTTGAATTAATAAATATATTTATAATATTATAAATCATATATATTAATATAAAGTGAAATTAGAAAGAATTATTCCAATTCTAAAATAATTTATATTTTTATCATAAACATTATATATATATATATATATGCTACCATAAATTTTTACGGTTTAATAATAATTTTAAGTGTCATATTTACGGTTATATAAAAATATAGACCATCAAATTCCAGATGATGAGTTTATGACAACTAGATTGGGTATGCTATTTTTAGCTTTTGGACTCATCTTATATTTTGAGTATTAGATCTCTAAATTGCGATTTAGACACCATATTTTAGGTGGTTTTAGATCATGGTTTCCTATTCAATATTTTAGGGTTTCTTGTATTATTTATCCTATTTATTAGGTGATTAAGATGGAGGTTTTAATAGTTGATTTTTAAGCATTGTTATGCTACTAGAACTAATTCAGATTTGTAGGGTAGTGATACTCATGTAAGGGCATGTCCCTAATATTTTATTGTAACTTTTTTTTTTATAATATAATTGGTTCATATTTTGGAGTGTAAGGTTTTTCTTCTAAAATTATTTTCCCCACATGTTGTAGTATGATTTTATTAATGATTTATGTGTTTATTCCTTTTGTAACCATAAAGATCTAGAATTTACACATCACTCTCTTCTAAGAGAAATTTATGAAAAATTTGTGTATACCTTGCTTCCTTTCACTCTATTGATTTGATTATTCTCTCTATAATGATAATTGTCTTAGATGTTCCCTTTTAATACACATCCTAAGTGTTCAATTCAAATTATTAGGTACATATCTTGGCTTGATTTCCTAAGCTACTTAGCTTTAGCTCAATTACTTTCCTAAATTAGAAGTGCATTCATTGCTAGGAAATATTTATTAGATATGTTCTACAATTTCTAATGAATTACAACAAAACAAGTTGTCAATACCAGTTGTATGAAATGCATTAGAAAATCATATTAATTTTTTAAGTTTGAAAAACACATAAGGTGAGAGAATTATTAGAGATAAAAAATATCATCTAAGGAATTAATTTTATAAGTCTTGATGAAAGGAAGATAATCAAATCTACAAAATTTCAAACAAATAGTTCTCTTCATGTTGATATTGTTTTTAAGACATCAAGGATATCAAGTTTTCTAACCAAAAATAAATTATAGAGATAAATATGGAATAACACCTATAATAAGTCCATCACAATCTCTTGTTATTCTTGTTCTTACTATTCTAGGGTGGAAAAAAGTTGTCACATTTTCCTTCACTTCTTACACTCCACTAAGTATTGAGAAACAAGGTGAAACTATTATTCAAAAGTGTATGCAAATATAAAATTTAACACTAGATTACAATAAAATATTATGTAATCATAAATAAATAAATAAAATCAGAAAACCATGAAGACACAACACACAACACAAAATTTACATAGAGAAACCCTTCCAAAAAAATCCATCAAAGAAAGAGGGTATAAGTATGTATTCATATTAATGAATGAGATAAAATATCAACACACTTCAATCTTTGCCAGCATCCCCCCTGCCTGTGCCAAAATGGGAGCTATGGAACAGGGTATCGACATACATCACAAGATAAAAGAAATAGAAATTTCGTCAGATGATGTAGCTGCAACTGTCCTGGTAGACATGTATGCAAAATGTGGAAGCATAGACAAGGCACGCGAACTGTTTGACATAATGCCTCCAAGAAATGTGTTCTCCTGGAATGGGCTGATTGCAGGGTATTCACAAAATGGATTTGTTGAAAAGGCCTTACAAACTTTCAAGCAAATGTAATTGGCAGGTATAAAGCCAGACTCTACAACCTTTGTCACCATCCTCCCAGCCTGTGCCGAACGCGAGCTTTGGAACAGGGTATTGACATCCATCAAAGCACAAAGGATAGAGGAATTTTGTCAGATGAGTTGCAGTCGCTCTGGTAGACATGTATGCAAAAATGTGGAAACATATACAAGGCACACAAAATGTTTGACAGTGTGCCTCAAAGAAATTTGGTTTCATGGAATGCCATGATTGCAGGATATGAAAAAATGGATTTGTTGACAAATAGCAATAAAATATTTGTTTTAGGATATGAAAATAATTATTCTTATCATAAAGTATAATTATCCTCATTACCTCGCTATCTTTGGGTTTCCTCTCAATTCTCCACCTCTCATTGTTGAGTTTGTTATGGCTACACTTGGTCCTCTTATGGTGGCCAATATTAATTCTTTAACTCCAACTTCTATTGGGAATGGGCATGCACATGTGCTTCGAATTTGCTACTAGTCAAGACTCCTAATGTTTCACCTCTATTTGTTTCCTCTCCAAATAAATGCTATCAAAACTTTGATACTCTGATGTTCATGTGGGCCATTATACTAGGGAGGAAAATAAAGACTCTTATCCTTTGTCTCCTAGTTCTAAGGTTTAGGATGATGTTGTTTCTTAGATTTTGGCTTGAAATAGGAAGAATGATCACCTAATTTAGGGATGCAAGTTGTAAGGTTATTCAAAATATATTAATTTAAGACATAATGTTTGGTCAAATAAAATTTAAAGTTAGGAAATGTGTGGGTCACAAGAAAGTCTATATTTGGATTTGTAATGAAGAGTAAATTCTATATGACATAATATTGTACAAGCATGCAAATGATAAGAATTATAACTTGTCAATGTGAATGAGCATTGCAATATAATTAGGAGATGCCATAAGATTGGGGTTGAAAGTGGGGAATAAATGTTATTTCAATTGTTTATTGATAATTTAAGTCTACATCTAGATATAATGATTTATTTGAAAAGATTTGAATTGATGTAACACATTTCTTACTTTTAGTTAAGTGTGTGCTAATGTAAACTTGTAGATGTTTTTAGTCTAATGAGAGCTAAGTGTTGAATTTAATATGATTACATGGATGCTAGTGGGAAATATGGCACATTATGGCAATTAAGACATTAATCAGTAGAGTTTATATTATATTGAGAAAAAAAAATTATGCTTGGTAGTTTTGCCCAACTCTAATGATATAAAAATTTTATAGTATAATTATATTGAACAACAGCAAGTAGTTTAAGAAACACATACTTCTTTTAATCAAGATTAAAATATGTGATTAATTAATTTTTTTATAAGATTTGGCAATGCTAACAATAAGCTTAGCACAAATTGGGGTGATAACTAAAAAGTAAACTCTATGCTATGAAGAATTTTTTGTACTAGTTGGTCCTTTGTGGGGATAGACACATAAAGGAAACACTTAAAAGATGATGATTGAGTTTTTCAATCAAAAAAAGAATAGAAATAAAGTGAAAAATAATAATGTTAAATAGTAAACAAGGATTTTATAGGGGTTTAGTTAGGTTTTGACATAATGAATCAAAATTTGCAATCAGAAAACATGTGCTAACACACACTAACACAAAATAAATTGGAAATGATTGGTAGGAGGCCAACACATTTGACTCATACATTCATCTAATATATGTAAGACTGATGATAATCTTACTTCAATTTAATCCTTCATGGTGCTTTTATACAATATTGATAAGCATATGTAATAGATAATTTTATGTGTCGCCTTTACTATGTTGAATGCACATGCTATTTGTAGACACCTAAATTTTACCACCTTAAGGTTGTCATAATCATCCCATTTTAATCACCCTAATGTCATGTTGTCAACTAATTCAGTCATTCCAACTAATCAATTAATTATATATCATTTGTCAATCAACTAATTTTTTCATTAAATTATTCTCATCACCTCACCTTGCCATCAATTTATCAACTTCATCATATTTCACCTTGTTGGTTAATTATATTAATTAATCAATCACATTCCCATTTATCACCCCTTGTATAACTAGTTGATTAATCATTATTAATTAATTAATTAGCTCTTGTTTAAAAAAATGCACATATATACAATTAAAATAAATAAATAATAATTATCCTCACTCACATTTCACTCATCAATCATTTAGTCAATTAGGTGATGAGTTATTCTTATGTTTCAGTCATATCAATTTAGTTACCTCCACTTTTCAATATTCAATCAAATCAGTTAACTAATTAGTTTATCAAGTTAACTCTCAATCAAATAACTTGACTAAACAATCAAATTAGTTGATTAATAGGTCAAATCGGTTTATTAATAATCAAGTTAGCTAATTGTTTATTCATGTTAGTTTACTAATCAATCAATTGAGTTAATTGGTTAATCAAGCTACTTAAATCTTTATCAAATCTCTAGTCCTCTAGATTGATTAAATAAATCTTGGATATTCATATTTTCACCTAATTTTTTTTATAAATCCATTGTTTCTTTTAGGAATTTAGGGATCTCTTTGAAAAACCTTTAATTCATTTCTAAATATTTGAATGTCATCTTCATCATGCTATTGAAGAGCTTGCACAATAGTTGAGCATCTAAAAATCCATAAAAGAGTGTGAGCAAATTGAATTCAAGCTCCATATGGGGTTTGCATGTGTTCAGAATAAGAATTTGATGTTGTTTTTAAATTTTAGTTTTATTCTAAATGCATTGCATGCATTTTAGCATGCCTAATGGGACCATACCCCTTCATCTAGATTCTATAATTTTTTATTTATTTTTACATATTGTGTTAAAATTAGAAAAAAAAAAAGTACTATAATTTTTAATTTTCTCATAATGGTCATCCTATTATTATTTTTCTTAATTTTTAATGTCTCCTTTTGAGATTCCATCCTTCCATTTAATTTTGTATTTATTATGATATCTAATAATTTCAATGTCATTTGACTCATTGTTGAAACTTGACACCTATCAGAGTGAAATCGTCAACATATTTACTATTGTAGTTGAGCAGATCTACATCCCCTTCTAGAATAATTAGCTATATTTTTTTACAATCCATTGATAGATTCAGTGCTTGTAGTAGGTGTGAAGAGGTCTTAGAGTATGCTCCATCTACGAGAAGTGATCCAAATTAGCAATGAAAGAAGACTATAAATAAGCGAGAATAAGAAACTAGTAGAGGACAATCATTTAGAATTGATTTATAATTGTTGCACTTGTGAGGAGCATTCCATGAGTCGATAGGGGGAACTAAAGCTACCGTATATGATTTCTAGGCTACACTTTCAATGGATACAAATCATGTGTATAATTTTTACCTTTATAATAGATCCTACTTGGTCAACAATAGTCAATCTTCTATTAAAGGAGACCAACCTTTAGTTATCTTACAAATTATCATTTTGCTCAACATTTGAGTGTTGCATTGGCATGTGGTTTTTCATTGATGTCAAAGGTATTGGGTTCATGTTTGTAGTTGAGGCAAAGGAATATGCAACCAATAATGGTGTCCAAAGGTATCAATGGGGACAAAAGGAGTTTGGCATAAGGCATGGTTGACAAAGTTTCTTCATGACAAGGATATTTTGCAAAAGTATCTCTTCATATAATTTTGATGTTTGACATGCAAAGTTATTGATTAATGATGCATCCTAGTATTATTTCAAAGCTTTTCAGTATTGCTTTAAGACACAAAGGCTTTGTTGATATGGTTCTTCCATTTCAAAATTCTAAACCCTCATTCCTCATTAAAGCTTGTCTTCTTTGAAGAATATTAGAGGCACAATATTTCTTGTTTGAGACCTTGCTTTTAAATCCTACTATTTGGGTCCTTATGTAGAAAAGTTAGCAGTTTTGCTTTTTATTCTAAAAGCAAAGTGACTTGCTATTATGTGTTAAAGACATTTTAAAAAACTAGCACAAGGGTTCTAAAATATTCTTTTACAGGCCTGCCCTCATACCTAGTAGCAACCTACTCGACAGGTAAAGGTTTCAAAGGCTACGATTTATGTTAAAATCAATGGCCAGTATTTAATGGTATAAAAGGCGGGTTTGTGAAATCAAAGGCTAGTTTTTAAATGCCATCAACAGTTATTTCCTGTGAGTTTATTTTGACAGCTGTCTGTTGAGTAACTGTTTTTGAATCAAAGGTCATTATGAAGCCGATAGTTTTGAAGATCAACAAACTGTATTTGAGGTCTGTTTGAATTCCATTGTGTAGTGAAAAAGGGAATTGAGGTTGTCACGCATTTTGGCAATGAGGGTATGTTTTGAAGAAGTGAGTTGAAGTTTTTGATGGATTTAATCATTCTGAGAACTATGAAAGTTCGATGAGGGCATATTGAAGATGTGATGAGTTTTATCTTACAGAACTATAGATATGTCAAAGTTTCTGTGACAGAGGTCTTGTGAAGCTTTGTATTGAATGCCATTATCTATTAGTATTGGAACAGCAGAACAAAAACTCTTTGACATAGTATTTAGATGAGTTTGTGGGGGAACATTGAAGAACAGTTAGGGAAATTACAGTACACAGCAGTTTGAAGAATTTCCACTACACAACATTAATATTGTGTTTTCTATGAAAACATACTCAGTGAAGAAATGTTAAAGGACAGTAATGATGCTTGCACAGACTAATGTCTTTGATTTGTTTGTCATTTAAGTTCATCCCTTTGGTGAAGTGTGTTTGAAGTTTTGTGTGAGTAGAATGAAATCACAGGTGATTGAGACAGTGGTTTGAATATGTATTCAAAATGTTGCAAATCTGCTGTCAAGGGTACATAAGAGTTTGTGAGTCAAGGTGTTGAAAGATTGTGTTGTTGGTGCATATTGTAATAGGGTAACCCCCGAAATTGTATCTCTTCTTTCATTGGAGATTGGTCAGTAAGACCATGTAGAGATTGGTCAGTAAGACGATGGAGTTTGAGTGATAAGGAGTGGGTGCTCCTATCAGTTTTGTTTTTCCAGTGAGGCAGTTGTTAGTGAGACATATATTGTAATCAGTGAGATTCTTGTTTAGCCAGCGAGGCTATAATCAATGAGATTTTATATTGCCAGTGAGGTTGTAATCAGTGAGATTTTATATTGCCAGTGAGGCTGTAATCAGTGAGATTACTGTTGTGCCAGTGAGGCTTAATAAAATGAACTTTCCAAGTGGTTTTTTCAGTGTTCCACGGGGTTTCGGGGACGGGGACGGGGGGACGGGGGGTACGCGTTTCGGGGACGCGGGGATGGGGGGTCTAAGTTTGGGGGTGGCGGGGGGACGGCAGGGGGACGGCGGTGGGGGGCGGCAGGGTGCTGAAATACATATAGTATTTGAAAAAATAGTTATAAAAAGATGTATAAGTATAAGAATTATAGATCTTGGAGACAACTAGGAGTCCCCTAGACGTCTTGAGAACACCCCAACATCCTCGAAGTCCTAGTGGCATCTTGGAGACAGCGACACTGGTGGTGGGATGGTGGCGCTGGTGGTGGGCTAGTAGGGGGAGGTCCCCCCCAAGTCCCCAAGTCTTTGAAACGTCCCCCTCTAGGAAACGCGAGTTTTTTTGGGGGGGGACGCATCCCCGTGGAACACTATTTTTTTTCCCTGTGTCTCATCTTTTCTTGGTGATGTGTTGTTTTCTTGATTCACTTGTGATATTGTGACTTGCACATCTTTGAGTTTTCTCACAAAATATAATATTTAAGGTTTTTGTGAAATCAAGGAAATTAAGTTTATGTGATTGGTTTTATTGGATCACTGATTCACCCCCCTCTCAGTGATTCTTAGTATTCCTACATTGAGAGGATTAATTTATGTTTGTTTAAAATACAAAGGTTTTAGGTGTGAGTAGGGTGGGTGGTGTATTTGTATTATTAGTTGCATCGTGGAATTATGTTGTCATTATTTTGTCCACTTTACTCTACATCTATGGTTGACAATTTCTAGCAAGTTCTTCAAGTGGAAAGATTGAGAGTTCAAAAGATGGTAGTCTTAAGATCGTGTTTTCTTTGGAATAGACTACGTGCTAAGAGTGTTTTTGATGCCAATAGTGAGCAATCCCACATATATGCATTTTCATTATTTATATAATTCACATTTTCTTATCATGCAAATAATAGTGGGACACAACTCATATTTATCTATTTATAATCAAAATTTGAACACAATCTTTATTACTATTTTTTAATTCCTTCCCCTTCACATCATTGGTCACTGAATACTACACTAGTTGTAAGCCTACCAATGAGTAAAGAACATATCAACTCTCTAGCTAAATCTCCACATCCATCACTATTAGGAAATTTGAGAGTTCTAGCATGAAAGAATTCTTAATATTCTCCTTTGTAGGCTTGCAACCACAATGATCTCTTCTAGAAGTGAAGTTGTTGTAGTTTATATAAGTGTAGTGTAATACTATTATTTCTTCTAGTTTGATCTTATTAGGTATTTTGAAAGCATGCCAACCATGTACACCATTAGTACAAAGGCAGGGTCCTAGAATTGTATCATTCCACTATCATATATTAAAAATTAATTTAGATTGTCATTCTTACTAGGCACACTAAAGATTTTTTATTGATTAGTCAACATCTCAAAATGAGAGTGATCTTGTGTCCCATAAAGTAACATGTCAAGAAATTTTAGCACCAACCATAATTGCTACATCATTGTCCCTTGGTAAAGTCTTCTAATCTCCAACCTTCAAACCCTCTACTAGCTTTATTATATATTTCTCCACATTTTGCATTCTTTAAATATTGGCCATATCTAACTACAACTCTACAACATTGAATTATCATTTGGAATTTTCTACTTGTCCTAATTTGAGATCTTTGCATGATTGATTGGAGATTTATTTATTATTACTAATCCTTTTTGGTTGTAGAAGACATCATGCATTAAAAGCTTCAACTTCATAGCTACTAACATTTGAGCTATGCAACTATGTTGGGTGAAGATTCTAGAAAATGAAACAAACTAAAAAATCATTAAAAAAATTATATCTTGTTTGCTTGTACCTATTTGAATGATTGAACCATGTGTCCTCTTGTATCGCATTGTAAAACAATCTTGAGAATAAAAAATAGTTTATTTTACTTGCACAACCTAAAGATTGAATGCTTATATAATTTCATGAGCTTGGGAATAAAAAATACTCATCTCTGCCTCTTTTTAAATTTTAGTTACCTTGGATTAGATTCCATCACCAAGTGTTAAAATGTGAATCCATGTGTTGTAGTGGGGTAAATAAATTTAGGGATTAGAATTGAAAGACTCTCTTTACATAGTTGATTTGTCATTTTTGGCACAATTATGTTCAAGAGAACAAAGTGAAGCAAGGATAGATTTTAACCTAATGACATGCCTTAGATAGACATCCTAATTTCATGGACTTGGTCCTCATATAACTTTAGCTATATAGAGGATTTAGTTGAACCCATACAACCCTAGCTTAGTTGATGCACTAGTAAGTGGTTAGCTCTAGGAAGTTACCACATGCATTTGGAAATAGAATAGTGGGCTATGGATACAATCCTAATATTCCATAGTTAGCACTCTAAAATATTGGACTAACACTATTTATGACTAAGTTTAGGTAGCATTGGTGGGCTCACAAGCCAAACACTCAACACTCAACTTGCATAGAAAGCATAACCTTGACAAGTACTTTCACCAAACACTAGATAGTGAGTTATCTCCTCCTCACCAACTCTAAGATTATAAAGGAGTGTAGAAAAACATTCCACACATGGTTAATAGTCTACTAAGAAAGAATAAAGATATGTCACAAAACTAGGTGGAATAGTCATCACCATTTGAGAACAGTCATGTTGTCAAAAATAAATGACATCCTAGGACTATTACAACAACAATAAGATAGTATTAACCTAAGAAATAACCCAACATAATAGAGGTTAGTTACTTAGCCTAGGAATTTACCATCCAAAATAATTCTTCACTTGCAATAACACTATCAAACATAGGCACAAGATGTTATACAATGACTAATAGATTATAATCTTGCTTAGGCTATCCTAATAACACCATGGGGGAATATCACACCTTTAGAATATTTGTATGGTAGCCATAGAGCCATTATTGACTCTAAGAATTTTCAAGAGGGAGTTAGAGACAACAAAGAATTTTGTAATTAAGTGGATTTTATGATGGAAAGACATAAAATATAGTCATGCATCACTTCTATAGGTTTTATGCCTCTTATCAACATGAGTTACAATTATTTCATAGTAGCTAGTAGTAGTACCAAAGTTTCCATAAGATAACATTCATGCTCACTTAATTTCCTATGTAATATCATTGTGTCATCATAGAGAACAACAATGGGATACTCTTGGGAAATCACTAAAGCCATAAACATTTAGGATAGTCATGGTTATTAAGGCTAATATAAATCTTACAGGATGGTCATGTGCCTAGATAATCTTATTAAGGTTATCATAACCAACAACAATAATGATAATAGGTTCTATGTAGGATTTCATTAGGTGATAAATTATGAAGGTTTCCACCTTGTTGTTAGGAATCAATTAAAAGTCAACAATGAAAACTAAGAGAACTATATCATCAAAGGTAAGAGTGTCATAAATGCTAATATGAAGACTAAGACCATTTCATTTATCAATCTCCTTACCATGTGACCTCACACCGCTTGCCCATGTTTGCATAGATTTTTGGGAGAACATAAGTCACAACATTTTTAGGATCCAAATAAAAAAGTGGTGTCACTGTAAATACTACTAACCTATATCCATATGTGATTTGCAAGTACCAAGAAAACACATCCACAGAGCTACCACAAGTATAAATGACATCTTAATAACAAATTTTAGGGTGTCATCAAGATACTTAGCACATACAAGAAGCTCAACCATATACACAATGATCAATTGTAAGTGTAATGCAATAAGGGTTAAGTGTGATTGAAATGTGCACAACCCTCATCCACTAAACTTGAATGGCTACATGAGCAAAAGCTTATGATGTTTAAGATATGTTTTAAAGTGCTTCACTAATTCTAACATTTTGAGAGCATCCTTGCAAAATCCATTTTGTGCATGTTCTGCAAGCATCTCATTCTATGAGACCACATTTCTTCGAGACATTTTGTTAAACAGTTCACTTCCACATTTTCCATGCATGTCTAACAGAGCATTTCCAACTATAATATTTGACAAAAATCCCCATTCCATTATGGTTTGATGGATGTCCATATTGTGCCCCCAAGTTCCCATTTTGGCACAGGTGGTGAGAATATTGGTTTTACAACAACCAATTTCATTGTCTTATAAAGTTTATAATTTTTTTGCCAACAAATCCATTTTTTTCATATCCTGCAATCATGGCATTCCATGAAACCGAATTTCTTTGAGGCACACTATCAAACAGTTCGTGTGCCTTGTCTATGTTTCCACATTTTGCATACATGTCTACCAGAGCGGCTGCAACTCATCTGACAAAATTCCTCTATCCTTTATGCTTTGATGGATGTCAATACCCTGTTCCAAAGCTCGCGTTCGGCACAGGCTAGGAGGATGGTAGCAAAGGTTGTAGAGTGTGGCTTTACACCTGCCAATTACATTTGCTTGAAAGTTTCTAAAGCCTTTTCAACAAATCCATTTTGTGAATACCTGCAATCAGCGCATTCCAGGAGAACACATTTCTTGGAGGCATTCTGTCAAACAGTTCGCGTGCCTTGTCTATGCTTCCACATTTTGCATACATGTCTACCAGGGCAGTTGAAGCTACATCATCTGACATGATTTCTCTTTCCGTTATCCTGTGATGGATGTCGATACCCTGTTCCATAGCTCCCATTTTGGCACAGGCAGGGAGGATGCTGGCAAAGATTGCAGGGTTTAGCTTTACATCTGCGAATACTTGATAGAGAACTTCTAAATCAATTTCAACAAATGCATTTTGTGCATATCTTGCGATCATACCATTCTACGAGACCACATTTCTTTGAGGCATCCTGTCAAACAGTTCACGTGCCTTGTCTATGCTTCCACATTTTGCATAAATGTGTACCAGAGCATTTCAAACTATAATATCTAAGTAATTCCTATGCGTTGGCAAATGAAACCAGTTTGTTGTGTATGGTGAAATGGTGACTGCATCGTGTGGACACCCATGTCTGCGACTGCAGCAAGAAAACATTACCAAAACTTCTACAGCGCAGATGGGCCGGATAAACATTTGAAAAACATTAAACGTGCGGGCGGTCTTCTGGGCGGGATCACCTGCGAACGGAAATAGGTTATTTGGTGTTGTTATTTTTATGGTTGTTGTGGATTCTACTAATCTGCCTATGAGGAAATTCTTAGATAGCTAGTTTAATAATTTGTGGCAAAAAAATTGACTGTGCAAATCTCCTTTTTTAGAATGATTCAATGTGGTTTGTTCTTAATTTTCTTTAAGAATCATGAAATGCAGAATAAATTTCTGAAAAAGCCCTACTGGAGCGTCGGGAAAAGTGTATTTAGGGTTCTAGCTTGGTCGCACAAAGCTTATTGCAATGAAATCTTGGCACTATTGTGCCCTAGATGGATGCTTAATAAGGAATTATCTCCATACCTTTGGTCCTTTATACCGCAGATGATGGCGCCCTTCGGAGTGTCATAAGGGTTGATAAACCTAGGGTTTATCTCCCCGACATGACTGCCCATGTACTAGTTTCTCTAAATCCTGGGGTTGAAATACCTAAAATTTGGGTATCAGCTTGGATGGCTCACTGCAATCTTGTCCTATTGAAATGTTGGGTAGGTTGAATGCATGTTATTTGTGCAGGAGGGAAGGTCACATTCAAAAAAATTATCCCATCATTCAAAAGAATAACAACAAAGCTCCTCCTAAGCTAGATGTTGAAAAAAACATTGAATCCCACAAACGTGGGTTTGAAAACCCTAACAAATGGAAAACTACAAACAGTGAAATCCCAAATATGGGGGTCTCTAACTTGGATGCGGGTTTCTCAATTGTTCCCTGGAGTAGTGGGAATTTCCCCAAACTCTTTGAATCTTGAACACCCTTTAATCTTGAATCCTCTATTTTTGCCTCCTAGGGCCTCCAAAATGGTGATCTCGCCTCTAAAAAAGGCCAACCTAAAGTGTGCACTCCAAACCCCTTTGAACCTCTTCTGGAAGAGGATGCCTTCACTCCAATCAAGCCAATGGCCTCCCCAAAGATCTTTGATCCTTTTACATTTCCTTATTCTCCACTCCAATCAAGCCAATGGCCTCCCCAAAAATCTTTGATCCTTTTACATTTCCCTATTCTCCAATTAGTGCTAATCCGTAATTAAATATTGCTTTGGCCCCTACTAAAAAGAATGCACAACAAATTGTGCTTGAAAAAATAAGGAAAAATATTGAATTAAAAAATCTCTCTAGAAATAAGAACCCAAGTAACCCAGATAATGAACTAGAAGAAATTGAGGTTTTTTTTCAATGGGGTGAATTTTAATGGTAATACCAATGACTTAAGCCAATAGGTGGAAAGTCTAATAAAAAAGTTATTAAAAGTCTCTCAGTGGTGAAAAGCATAGTTTCTAAATTTGAATGCAAAGAACGGACTAGTAGGAGTCTACAAGATATTAGCACTCACATGGATTCCTGCAACCATAACATTGGTGATGATCAAAAGGGGAAAATATACAAAAGAATAGCTTGAATCAAATGGAGGATAATATAATGGAGACTCCTACTAATCTGTTTAGTTGTAAGAAAATTGATTCCTCAAAGGGTAAAAAAATAATATAAGAAAATGAAAATAATAATGCTAAGAAAGGGTCAACAGATAAAGAAAGCATAAATAATAAAAAAGAGTGATATAGAGGTGGAAGATAAATCTCCCCCCTTGGGAAAATCTAGCCCTAGTGACAACATAGCACAACCCCTAAAGGAGAATCTGGACTCTTTAACTAAAATGATTAATAAATGGTCTGTTGATAAGGCCAAAAATG
Organism: Sequoia sempervirens; assembly: GCA_007258455.2. Classification (NCBI taxonomy): domain Eukaryota; kingdom Viridiplantae; phylum Streptophyta; class Pinopsida; order Cupressales; family Cupressaceae; genus Sequoia; species Sequoia sempervirens. The sequence continues at coordinate 64,580,522 of VDFB02075321.1, read as the reverse complement.
TAAAATAGATTAATAAAGTTTTCAACCCTCCCATTGAACCTACAGACACTATTACAACCTCTGGTAATGAGAAGACCATTGAAATTAGGGTGAATTCTAGTCATGCTAGAGAAGTTAAATACAATGTATGTTGCATTTAGGATGCCCCTAAAAACTCTGAGCATTCAAAATCTGATAAAGAAAGTGATCATGAACAGACTACTAGGGAAAGGAAGGAATCCAATCCTCATCCCCCTAACGAACCCAAAAGAAGGGGTAGAGAGAAAGGAAAATCAATCTCCCTTAGCAAAGGCAATATTTGCATAGGCAAAGGAAAAAGAAAGAAAACAAGTATCATACTCCCCACTCCCGCCTCGAAAAGGGTGGAGGATGAGGATAAATCCCCTAAGTACTTTGAGCTATTTAAGAATGGTAAAGAGCCTTCCTCCAATAATTTTAATAATGATTCTTAAGTGTACGTCATGGAGTGTAAGGGGATTGGAATCCCTGGACAGGAAGTACATTGTAAGAAGGTTTCTCAACCTAGAAAAAATAAGGACTTTTTCCTCCTCCAATAGATCAAAGTTGTGGGTTTCACTCTTGAAACCAATATGAATTTTATATGGGGCAATTCCTCACATATTGAATCAATACATGAAAGATGTAGAGGGGGAACTACCATTCTAATGGCCAGTAAATGGAATCAACACTTAACCAATTCAAGGGTCTCCCCATGTAATAGAGTTGTATGGGCCACATTTGAAAGAGGAAGCTCTAAGTTTGGTATTTGCTCAATATATACCCCAAATGAGTACAAATAAATAATTGAACTTTGGAAATGGTTGCTTAACCTACCTAGCATCCCCTGGATTGTAGGTGGTGACTTTAATATGATTGAAAACAGTGAGGATAAAAAAGGTGGTCTTAATATGGAATGGAAGGGTAGTGAAAAACACTTTTGGATGAGTTTGAAATCCAAGCTTAACCTCCTTGATCCCTTGGAGGGGATGAAATGTGACAATAATACCATCTGGTATACTTGGTGTAATGCACGGAAAGGAGGTAGGAGAATATTTTGTAGACTATATAAATTCTATGCCAACATGGAATTAGAGGCATGGTATATCCTCAATGATGGAAATAGAGGCATGGTATATCCTTACACCCTCTCAAATCATCACCCAATTAAGGCCAACATAATCATAAACAATGAGGGGAGAAAAGTTTCCAAGAATAGGGGGAACTTCATCCTCAACACCAAGCTATTGAAGGATGATGACTGTAAAGCTAACATAATTACCCTAAGGGAAGTAAAAAAATGGATTCTTAAAGGCCTTATCCCAATTGAAAGGTGGAATCAGAATGTAAATGGGTGGAAAATACTTTGTCAAACCATTGGAAATAAAAGGCCAATGGATATGAGAAGAGAGAAAAATTTCCTCCAAGATGAACTGTTAAATGTTGAGAACATAATTCAAAATGAGCCCCTAAGTGAAGAAATATATGAAGAACTCAACAGAGCAAAATGCTTTGAGAAGATTGCTAGCAAACAAAATCCAAGGTAGATAAAAGTAAGATCCAAGCTAAACTAGTTAAGTAATGGTCACAAAGGCTCAATTTTTTTAGATATATCAAAGAAAAGAGGATGAAAGAGAAAATTGATTACATCTGCCATAATGGGGTTTTTTTTTTCAAATCGGGAAGAAATCTTACACCAATTCTTCCTATTCTACAAGGAACTATTCAAATCTGAAGGTAACAATGAGGAATGTCATACTTCCAAATCCATAATTAAGTAGTTGATACCCACTAAGATTTCTAAAGAGGATGTCATCGGTCTATTAGAAGCCATAACTAAGGAGGAGATCAGGAAATCCATTAACTCCATGAGTCATGACAAATATCCAAGGGCACATGGGTTATCTGTCGAATTCTACAAGACCTCCATTGATTGGATTTGTGATGACTTGCATCATGTCTGCTTGGAAGCTTTAATAAAAGGATCACTTGGGAAAAGCATAAATAAGGAGCTCATTAAGTTACTTCCCAAGGAGGGAGACAAAACAATGATAAAAAAAATTGGAGACCAATCACTCTACTGAATGTTTCATACAAAACTTTGGCAATAATATTAGCAATGAGGTTGACTAATATCCTCCCTAATTTATAAACAATACTCAAACAAGCTTCATCAAAGGAAGGTATATCCTAGAGAATCTAATAACAAGTTGGGAGGCCATGGAATGGGCCAAGTACTCTAAACAGAATTTGGCCATGCTCCTGCTTGACTTTGAGAAGGCTTATGATAGGGTGGAGTGGACTTTATTAGAGTCGCTCAAGGACTCAAGCCTCCAAGATCACCTGAAAAACCAAAAATAACCTTCTACAAAGGAGAAAAGCAAGAGCATAACTTTGCAATAATGGATGCAATATCACAAGATTGAAGATATGATTGAATAGAAATGTACATGAAAGGCCTTGCTTATAAATACAAGGTGAGAGACAGCATTAGACAAGATCATGACAAGTGTCTTAATCCTATAACATGAGACAACTAACTCATAACTACCTAGGATAAGATAAAGTTTAGATATGACAACTAAGACTTCTAGAAGGAATCTTATAATCCTAAGTAAATTTAACATGTGAATATGTCCCCTAAGTTCCTAGTAAGTGAATTAACTAGATACAAGACATTTATTCACACCAACACCCCCCCTTAAGTGCAACTTAGGGAGAAGATTATTATGCACACTATGAAAAATGACTATAAAGATGGATCCTAGCTATGAGGCCATGTTAGGTGCCCATTTACAATGAAAATGTAAATGCAATCTCTCACAAATGGAGAAAAAAAGAAAACCCAATGGGATAAAACTCCTCTCCAATAGAGAGAATAAAAACAAAACAAACAAGATGATGTATGGAGTACTCAATGATACCCCCCGAGGACTACATCCATCATGTATATAAAATCAATGACCCCCCCATAAGAGGGAAATAAAGAGACAATATATCCCCCCAATAATGAAGAAGCTTGCTTCAATATTAATGAAGAATTCCTGAAAACTAAATATGATGCAATGTCTGCAAGAAACACATCTTCCCTTAGGAAGAAACAAATCCATAGGGTGATGAATAAGCCACTCCATGTCCAACTAAAATGAAGTAGGATGAAGTCTCAAAATGTATTTCTCTGAAAACTGAGTAGGAGTCTCCAAACTTGAATAAGCCACAACATAATCATGGTCAAAATCAACCAAGAAACATGACAAATCAAGTGAATGAGGAGACTCATGAATGCCAATCTTCAAAGACAAAGAAGATGGGATAACAGTAGTGTTGAAATTTTCATCAAAGAGTAGAGAAACCCCCTCAAGTGTGTCCTCCAAATTTGTAGTATGAGATTCTACAAACAAGTTAGAAATACTTGTCAAATATTCATCCCATACAGCAAGATCTGAAAAACTATTATCATCCTATTGAATAGAAGCACTGCTAGCTGAAGAAGCAAGAGGTGGAGTAGGAAGCTCAACATTGGTCTCTAGAATACCAAGGTTTAGATGACCAAATTTATCCTCGCAGACATGATTCACACACAATGAAGGAGTGTGATATGTAGTCAAAGGAACATTATCTTCTTTTGAAGTAAAATGTGAAAAGAAATACAAATGAGATGAATGATAAACCATCCCGATAACAATAATATCCCTATTCTCCAAGTCCCTTATGTACACTCTATTAGGAGTGAACTCAACGATTTTACCTTGACCACCATGGATAATTTGATACACAAAAAGGAGATTAGTGGAGAAAGAAGGAACACAAAGAACATCTTTAAAAGTTCCCTCTCCCTTGTTTCAATAGAACCCTTCCCATTTACCTTCATATATGTATTGTTACCCATCAAAATATGATGTGAATTATAAGGCTCAAAAGAAGAGAACATTCCCATAGATGATGCCATATGATGAGATGCCCCTGAATCAAGAAGTCGTCTATTAGATTTAGGACTTGTAGAGGCCAAGAGTGCTTTCCCTTTCATTTTATTCAAACAAGTTATAGATTTTGTATTTCTTAACTGTGATGATGAAGATTTTGTCAATTGAGATGTTGAAGAAGAAGAAAAAGAAGACACTGATGTAGGCAGTTTTATGTTATTCTTTTGAAGAATGTGTGTGAGTTCATCAATCTTCTTTTCATAACATCTATGCTCATCATATTTTAGCCTTTTACAATATGCACATTCAAACTTATTTTTAGATGAATTCTCTTTAGAAGAGGAAGTGGACTGAAGAGTGCTATGTGAAGGTGAATGTTTACCTTGCTCATTAAACTTGGGTTACTTATTCTTCTTTTTACCCTTGCCACTTCAAGCCTTTGGATCCTTTGCAAGAAGAGTATGATATTTGGAAGACTTCAATGTGCTCATATGTGCCAAATTTTCTTGTTTCCTTGTGAGATGAGCTGCAAATTCATCAAGAGAAGGCATTTTGTATGCATTTCCAAGGGCATCCATTGTACCATAAAATGTAGAAACAAACACTAAATGATCAGGACCAAGCTTAGCACGAATAGAAAGAATCAATTGTCCATCTTCTTTTGTGACCCCATAATTAGATAACTACAATCTAAGAGAATTGATCTTAGAGAAGAAGTCTTGGATATTGTCAAAATTTGATGGATTAAGACTCATTAGTTCATTCTCCAACTTAAATTTCCTCATTTTATCTGGCTTACCAAAAAGACCCTCTAAAGTAGTCCAAATTTGATTAGGATATGTGCAAGATGCAACATGATATCTAAGATCTAGAGAATGGACAAAAAAGAGTACCAAGTGCTTCATCCCTTCTATCAAGCCATTTTCTTCTTTCTGTAGCTCCTGTGGGTTTTGGATTTGTGTCAAATGTGATTCTTTTCACAACTCAATTTTAAAAATAATATCTTCATTTGTGATTTCCATTTGTTACACCCCATGTGTTAATATCTATTTATTGTTATCTAGTTTGGTAAATTTGTACAATAAATGTGAATTTGTTTTATTAATGAATTATGATGGAAATATGTTGAATGAATGTTTGATTCAATTAAATGCTTTATGATTTAGTATATGAAATATACTATGTGAATATGACATGTATGTGAGGTATATGATGCATTGATTCGGCTAACTATTGTTATGGTGAAATAAGTTGAATGCAAGAACATGATCAAGCCTCCAAATGAGATGGGAAGTATCACTCAGGAGAAGAACTTGGTCTAGTAACCATTAAATTCGGCCTTACTAAGCTTTCACACACTCACACCCTAGTTGGTCTTAGTTAAGTCAAGTCAGTTTGGGTAATGGGTGAGTGATCTTTTGTTTTGATTATGAATGTTTATATTCAATTGTGATCTTGTTTATGAATGTTTGGAATGAGGGATGTGATGAAGTCTTGAAGTTGTGTTGAAGTCCTTCCTTGAGTGTCTACATTTATATCAATGGGATATATGCATTTAATGTATATATATGTGTGTGTATGTGTCTATGGTAAAATCATACATATGATTAAATACGTACATGAGTATACGTAGGTAGACGTACCTACGCATGCTCATGGATGGATTACCCATATGCATGGGAACATCAATTGGACTAAGTGACATATATATATGTATATATATTCCATGTATATATGATGATTGATGGTATTGTATGTTTGAGTGTTTTATAAAGATATTGAAATGGAATTATGTATATATATATATATATATACATAATACTATTCTTTATATTTATGTACAATATAAATATGTTTGTTAATTAAATGTATTTGATAAACTTATGGAAAGAATATATATACATATATGTATATACACTTCAATTAATAAATGTGTATATATACATATATTATATATATTATATATATTATATATATAATATATATGAATAAAGTTATTGATATAATTCCCAAGCTCACAAATAGTGTTGATTATTATTGTGAGGCAAAGCACATATGGTAAACATATGGTGCATAAAGAATATAGTGCATATAGTATATGGCGTAGCATTTGTAGGAAAGAATCCAGCGCATAAAGTCTTTAGAGACCAAGTCAAAGCATGAAATACATTACGTATGAGATAGTGTTGTTGTGTAAACATTTTAGAATGTAGTAAATGTTGTTTAAAGAAACCTGTAGAATATGTCAAATCACGCCTATGAAGGTGGCACCATATTTGATAGAAGTTGGAATGTAAAAGAAGTCTTTGAATTCGTATAAGCCTGCAAATAAGTGTTTAAACTCAGTCAAGTGCAAACTTGACAACATTTTGTAATGGAATTCGAATTAGGAAACCTATTTTGAGCTTGTTGTCCCAAATATCAAGTTGACTCAACCATGAGGATTGTCATGTGTTGAAAACCTATGAGTGAGTCATTGCATGAGGATGAAAGGTGGCAGAAATAGTTACGTGTTTGCAGCCTTTGGTTGCTCACAAATTAGTATAAATATAGGTGCCCATTCTACCAATTTTTACGCTTATCATTCGTATTTTCTTTTTATTATTTTTCTAAAAAAATTGTGAGAGTGAATTGATAATTGTGAGATAGAGAGAGTTGCTTTTTATTATATATATTTTTGTTGAGAGATCTAGAGGGAAGCTAGTAGAGATATTTTGGTTGTTCATAGAGGAAGTAGCAAGTGATCTTGAGCCATCAAGCTAGGAGGGAATATTATTCAGTTGGAGCTTTAAAAAGGCATGTTGATTTATACTCCCTTATTATTATGTTGAAGAGTTTGTTTATTATGATGTCATGTTGAAAAGATTTTATTTTAAGTGTGTTTGATGCTTGCAAGTCTTTTGAAAGATCTTTGATTGTCTCGTGTTTTGGGAAACCTTTCTTTGGGTTTATTTGTATATAGTTATTATACTATAGAAGGGGTTTTTATACGGTTGTATACTATTTATACTACTCATAGAATGTCAAAACTATACCTAGTTTGGAAATGCTCTAGGTGTGTAGCATAAGATAGAGTTATATTATGGAAATTATAGCATGTCATTAGATATAAGTTAACGAGAAGGTTAAGTCTGGGGTTGAGATAAATCCATGTGAAAGGGGATAACCTTAGAATAGAATACTAATGTTCAATACAAATCAAGCAATTAAATGTGGTGATTTAGAAGACCTCACTCAAAGTTACTAGGTGATGAATCTTTGGCCAAAGTAGTGTAGGTAGTCACTGTCTACACTTTCAATTCACTATGTGATCCAATTTACATTCTAGGCTGAGGTAATCATATATGAGGTAGTAGACATTATGGTAGCTCTGGATTTGTAGGGAACATCACTATGCTCAGAAAAGGATATTTGAAGGATGAGGTTACCAATATTTTCATCGAAGGGTAGGGCCATCTACCAATTTGGTAGATGTGCAGGGAACTACAGTTAGTCCATGGTTGGCAAAAGAGTGCTTGAGTGATGCTTCTCCTCATGAAGTTGGTAGCCAATATTTGGGAGAAGGAAATTCTAGACCATTTTTATTTCTAGTTCTTGTAAGCTTGTTGAAGCAATGTATGTAATCATGAGTCCATCTATATGGAAATTGTAATCTGAAATGTTATCTTGAATATATTTATGTAAAGTTAATTCATACTTATATTATTGGAATGATTCTTTGAATATGCAATGGAAAAGTTTGGATAAATTTATATTTCAAATGATGCATTTATTTTTTAATGGAAAACGAAAAAATTATTGGTTTATATTAGACGCATAGCCAACTACATGCAGGTAAAACTTAGTAGATTTACTAGGAAGAACAATGGGAATGTTACACGTGGTATCAAAGCTACCAAGTTTGGCTCTGGAACCTATGTGCTTGTTATGTTTCCAATCCAACATTGTGTGAATCTAATGTTTGGAAATTCTTGTGCTAGGATGGTACATCTCAGGATGACTACAAGAAAGTTAGTGGTCGGAAATGAGCGCTACCTATAGGCCAAGAAGGAAAGAGAATCCCTTGTTCGTACCATTGAGGGAACTAATTATGAAAACACCATTTGGCTAAGTGATACTAAGACATTTAGTCATGCTCTTTCGCGAATTATTCAAGAGAAGAGAAGGATGAAATATGATGCCAACTTCAACTACTTACCTCCTGTCTCTCCGACAAAGTCGAACTCCTTGTCACTTTCCAGGGATATGCCCTTGAAATGTAGTGTTAGTCCAATCATTTCATTTAGGGATCCTTGATTCCTTCCCTTAGCAGAAGTCATTGTAATAGCCACAAGTGGTGAATCAGAGGGTTATGTACCTCGAAACTATGTGTTTGAGGACAAATTTGAGGGTTATTATCCTTTCAAAGATAGAAATGAGCAAAAATTTGAGGGTGATACCCCACAAAGTTATGTATCAGAAAGTGAATCAAAGGGATATACTCCCTTAGACTATCTAAAGATTCATTCTATGTAAACTCAAGGAAATTGAAAATCCTTTTTTATTATAATTAAAATCTTGTTTTGTCAAAATTTATGAATGAGTTCTTTAAATAGAATTTCTTATTTGAATGTTAGATCTTTTTGGAATATTGTAGAATTGAGCAAACCTTCATAGATCTAATTGAAATGAAACCTTCAGGTATAACTATTCTTAGAAAAATGGTTAGGACAAGAATTAACTTTGGGGAAAGTCAAGAAGTAGGTCAAGGCATTGAGA